>JAJOZX010000461.1:500000-535000 GCA_023014485.1 Bathynomus jamesi | reverse complement strand
ATCTATATCTAAACATGTAGAAACTTTTATAGAAACGAGGCATTGTAGTACAATTTATATCATTATTTCTGGTGGACCTTAAGGTACCATCCATCGTTAAAGGGTTAATAAAATAAATAAACATCAATGGATAATTATGATACGATATATGAAACAAAACTCGGTGTTCATTCTTCACACACGTACAATTTATCCGAAAAACAACGAACCCTCTTACCGATATATTTGATGCGTACCAAATACGCGTTCAAAAAATTTCAACGCTAAACGCTCGAAATCCTACTTTATTATACAGGGCTATTCAAAATGATTCATCCGATTTTAACTGAGAATACTTCCGTACCTATCAACCGTGCATCAACTGGGCATACACCACATGAAAGAGGAAATCTCCGAGTTTTACAAAATCACCGCGAGAGGGCTCCAAAGTCACGCCGTGGCCTAGCCTAGCAACAAACAGTCAGTGTGAAAATGGCGTCCGCACAGCAGAAGGCGTTTTGTGTGTTGCAGTTTTCGAGCTGTAAATCGGTAGGTCGCCGGATCTTACACCGTGCGACTTCTTCCTTTGGGGGTACGTTAAGGATACTCTGTACGTGCCACCGTTGCCCACATCTTTGGATGAGCTCCGAACTCGCATTGTTACTGCCGTAGAGTCAGTGACAACGGACATGCTGGAGCGAGTATGGGAGGAATTCGACTATCGTGTCGACGTTGCTCGTGTAACTAGGGGAAGTCACATAGAGCATTTATGAGGTGAGAGACAAAATTTAGACAGTTTTTCTTTTGGTTGATGTATCACAAATCACACTGTATTTGTAACATTAAAAAATATTCTCATTTGAAATCAGGTGAATCTATTTAAATAGCCCTTATTGAAAGAAATAAAAACCTGAACATTGTATAAATTATACGTAAAAATCTTACGGCCATGCGTGGATGTTCTGGTTGAGAATGTACCGGATATCCGGCTCCGGATTCGGTCCATCGCTAGTTCTGGTTTAATTCATATAAAAACGAAAGAAATAATAATAAAAACCTTTATTAAATTAAATAATAGTTAACAGTCCGAGAGACGCAAAATATTTTTGCATTATGGGACGAAGGATGACCGTAGAGAGATTGCGAGGGACTTCTTTTTTCTTTAATACGGGCAGGGTGGCTTTTTTTTTGTTTTTAATATGGGCAGGGTGGCAATCCTGGGAAGAGAACTCGCGTTGGTGCGGGAGACTTCAAGACGGAATCGATGTTCCAAATGATTCATACGGTCGGAGAAGTATAATTTCAATAATTTTTCTCGTTCTTTTATATTTAATTTAATTTCTGCGTACGCTGTAATTAGGCCTAAAGGCAACTCATTCGATGAGACTTCGCCCACATTCTCCATTATTAAGATGCTGTGGTTGCAGATGTTGGCTACTGGATACAGTTTGCAGTGGATTCATTGCATTTTTATTCGAGCAAACACGATTAACATTTTTCGTTTGAAGGTTAAATAATGTTTACCAATAGTAATCGCATCGCACCAATCCTTGCTTCATTATTATTATTATTATTATTATTATTATTATAATATTCGTTTACTGCTCACGGGTTTGACACTTAATAATGTCAACCTCAGTGTGTGTGTGTGTGTGTGTTCCAACTACCCATTAGAATGACGTTCCAAAATAATTTTAATTTGAAATGTATAATTGTCACGTGATAAAGGTTGATTAATGAGAGGTAAATTAGTTTATTTGAAATCATTCGATGTTTGGTTTCGTTGGTTTAAATGTATGGGAAGACAGTTGTGCCACGCCGTAATTCATCCGTCGTTGACGCTCGATCAGGGGAAAAACACGGCCCCTTATTATTACACGTGATTAATCTCTCTCTCTCTCTCTCTCTCTCTCTCTCTCTCTCTCTCTCTCTCTCTCTCTCTCTCTCAGAGAAAGTGTTATTGCAAAGAGGAAGATTACCGGTTATGCAAATTACCTATCCTTGTTCCTCTTACATCCCCCTACACCCTCAGTATACACCGAACCAGGAATGATGTCACACACACACACATATATGTATGTATATATATATATATATAATCCGTTTCCGGATTGGAGGTTCTCTCTTGTGTATATAAATGGTTGGAGATACGCGCACCTGGATGACGACCGAAATACTGTCTGTTCGCATCGTCTACCCGTTTATTTGTTTCCTTTTTGTATGTCCGCGCGTACCTGTCTCGGTTCTGTATCGCACCCGAGCTCAGCTGCGAACTGTGAGAGGATGGACGGATGGGATTATTTGGCTGTGTAAACATTGTCCGATTCGCCTCTCTGAGACACAATTGTGGATTTTTTTTTACTTCATTTGAATTTAGAGGACGGAAGATTTTATTTTCTAGTTTTAATTTTTTTCATCATTGAATAAACGTGTTTTTAGAATTTATTTAATTTTACTTTATTTATTTGAGGGCGTTTATATAAGGATGCATCTCGATGGTTTTTTTTTTTGTTATTCATAATTTTGGGCCACATTATTCGTCTATAGTCATTTCGGGGTTGGTGTTCACTCTTCATTATATATATATATATATATATATATATATATATATATATATATATATATATAAAACCTTACCTTACAAAGGTTCCGCGCGATGATTTCTCATTTCGCGAAGGTCAAGCTTGTCGCCCCTCCTCTCGAGTTGGCCTGGTGAAGTAGTGAGTTGGATTCTTGCGCTCTCCACCTCACATAGCCAGGTACGCCCGGCTCATCGGGGATTGCTCTGAGCCAGGCGTCTAGTCTTCTTTTGAAGATTTCCACTGCAACTCCCTTCGTGTTTCTTAGGTCTTTGGGCAACTGATTAAACAGTTTTGGTCCTCTCACTACAAAACTATTTTCTTTCACGGTTAAGGATGTTCACTGTCTCGCCTTCAATTTGGGAATACGACACAGTTTACCGCTTCTACTTTCCACTGTTGTTTGGGGAGTTAGGGGATTCAGAGTAAAATTAGGGACTAGTTTCTCCATTATTTTCCAAGTGTAAATAATGGTGTATCTCTCTCTTCTCCTTTCCAGTGAATATAGGTCTAGTTCTCGTAAACTTTCCCAGTAATTTAGTTCTTTGCACCCATTGATCTTGGCTGTGAAGCTTCTTTAGATCCCCTCCAGCTGTCTAATGTCTTCTTTTTTATATGGGGATGTTAGGACTGAGCAGTATTCCAATTTGGGTATTATCAGGGTTTTCAGTAGAGGGATCATTACATTCCTATCCGTTCGTTTAAAGGTTTTCAATATCTGACCCGTTATTCTCTTTGCTTTGTTTACTGCTATCTTATTTTGTGTTTCAAATTTCGCATCATCTGTCATCACAACCCCTAAATCTTTTGCTCTGGAATTTCTCTGAATTTCCTGTCTCTTTGGGGTATAATATTCCATGGATTTTAGGTCTTCTCTTTTTTCGTACCGTAATAGCTGAAATTTCTAGGTGTTAAACTTCATATTGTTGTCTTCCGTCCACTTGTAGATTCTGTTTATGTCGGTTTGTAGAGATCCTATGTCTTCTGGGTTTCTTATTTTTCTACTGATCTTTGTGTCATCCGCAAAGGATGTTACTGTGCTGTCTCTGGTAACGTCCTCATCTATGTCAGTTAGCATGATTATGAAGAGTAGTGGAGCTAATACTGTTCCTTGTGGTACCGAGCTGAGGACCTCTGATTCTGATGAAGATACTCCTTGTACTGTAACGACTTGCCGCCGCTCACTAAGGAAATTATATATCCATTTCCCTACTTTTACTGTTATTCCCATATATTTCAGTTTATGTATTATGATTCCGTGGTCACACTTGTCGAACGCTTTAGCAAAGTCTGTGTATAGTACATCATAGTTTTCATTACTTTCAAGTGAATCAATAATGTTGTTGTAGTGTTCCATTAGTTGTATATATATATATATATATATAGGGTGTCCATAAATTATCTTTACAAATTCAATTCGGTTCAATTTGTAACGAATATATACGAGGCGCGGTCAGAAAATAAGTTTACACGGCGTATAATTTCGTAACTAAAGGACCTACATTGATTATGTTTGTATTAGGTGAATTCGTTAATTATTGTTGGCAACACTGCACGTCGATTCGGCTGCCATCTATTGTACATTGGTTATACGAGTCGGTTGAACATGGCGGCTCGACTGGAACAGTGCCCTGTCAGTGGTCAAGAATTTCTCGAGCGCATTGTCACAGGAGACGAGACATGGGTTCATCACCGTACTCCGGAAACAAAACGTGCCAGCATGGAATGGAAACACCCTGGGTCCCCGCGACCAAAGAAGTTCAAGATTGTGAAGTCCGCTGGCAAAGTGATGGTTATCGTGTTTTGGGACCAGAAAGTCGTTTTGCTCGCAGACTTCACGCAAAAAGGCACAACAATCAATGCAGCTGCATATTGTTCAACGCTGGAACGTTTACGAGCGGCCATTAAATGTAAACGTCCTGGGCCGCTCCGTAGGGCAGGGCACTGTTCCAGTCGAGCCGCTATGTTCAACTGACTCATATAAGTTATAACCAATGTACGCTAAATGGCAGCCGAATCGACGTGCAATGTTGCCAACAATGATTAACGAATTCACCTGATATAAACATAATCAATGTAGGTCCTTTAGTTACGAAATTATGCGCCGTGCAAACTTGTTTTCTGACCGCTCCTCGTATATAATATATATATATATATATATATAATTCAGCATGGATTCCGATCAGGTAGATCATGCCTATCACAACCAATAGAACACTACAACAATATCCTAGATGCATTGGAAGGCAATGACAACTACGATGTTATATACACAGATTTTGCTAAAGCTTTCGACAAATGTGACCATGATATAATAGCACATAAAACGAAATATATGGGAATAACAGGCAAAGTGGGAAAATGGATCTACAACTTCCTCAGAGAACGTCTGCTGGTCGTCAAAATTCAAGGTATATCATCATCAGAATCGGAAGTACGCAGCTCAGTACCACAAGGGACAGTACTGGCCCCACTCCTGTTCATTATCATGTTAACAGACAAAGACAGCGGAGTAAACAGCAACAGTATAGTAACATCCTTTGCAGACGATACAAAGATCAGCAGAAAAATCAGAGATGTACATGACGTGGAGGCAAAATATACAAATAGTCAGAAGACAACAACATGTCATTTAACACCGAGAAATTTCAGCTCTTTAGAAGAGAAGAACTTAAACAGACTGCATATTATACTCCAGATAGACAGGAAATTCAGAGAAGCACGAAAGCGATTGATCTCGGGATAATAATGACAGATGATGCGAAATTTGAAACACAAAATCAGGTAGCGATAAATAAAGCTGTGAACACTGATTATACCAAAACTTGAATACTGCTTAGTTTTGACGTCCCCATATAAAAAGGAAGAAACTAATAAACTAGAAGAAACGCAAAGGCATTTCACAGCCAAGATTGATGGCTGCAAAGAACTCAGCTACTGGGAAAGACTACGTAAACTAAATCTGTACTCCCTGGAAAGAAGAAGAGAGAGGTACACCATAATCTACATATGGAAAATGATCGAAAAACTGGTACCAAACCTAAAACTAAACCCAATTACTATTCAAACAAAACTGGAAAATAGGAAAGGCAGAATGTGTAGTGTTCCCAAATTAAGGGCCCGACAAGGGACCTCCTCAACTCTGAAGGAAAATAGCTTGGTTGTCAGGGGGCCAAGACTTTTCAACTAGCTTCCAAAGGACCTCAGAAACGTAACGGGGGTCGAAGTTGAAGTCTTCAAGAGAAGACTGGATGCCTGGCTCAGGACAGTACCAGATGACCGGGCATGATGAGCCGGGCGTGCCTGGCTATGTACGATGGAGAGCACAAGAAAGCAACTCGCTCCTCCACCAAGCCAGACCTAGAGGCGGGGCCACCAGCTTGACCTCCGTGTGAAGAGAGACCAACGCACGAAACAACATAAGGTTCATAAGGTAAGGTAAGGTATATATGTAATATGTATATATATATATATATATATATATATATATATATATATATATATATATATATATATGTGTGTGTGTTTGTGTTTGTCATGATGAAAGTATCCAAAACTACTAAAGCTCAATGATATAATCAAAGTGGCACATTTTATTTTTATTTATGAGTGTAAGAACAAAATCATTAACTTAAATGGGTAAATAGCTATTTTGTAACTCAGAAATCCACTCATATCAGACCAGAAATAGATGAAAGTATGTTATACCTCAATTTAGATTGTCTTCATCTCAAAAACTACCCATTTTCATTGGATTGAAACTATGGAATGATTTTAATGCTGATATAAAAAATATTGTGAATGTAAATTCGTTTAAAAAATTGAAATCCCGATTAATAATGGCATACTAATAAAAATCTATATGATTAATTACATTACTATTTTTATATTCATCTCGTGTGCAATCTAGGATTAAAGACACGTTACTCACGAATGTTCAGTTCTTATCTCTCATGTATAATATTGATTTCTTTGTATGGTATTGGTACAATACCTTCAATAATGACCTTGCCTTTGTCATATCGATAATGATAATTTAAGATTAATACAAACTTTAACTATTAATAATAATTATTTATTTATTATTAATTAATAATAACTTTTATTTTTAATAAAAGCCCAGTAAAGCCTAAAGCTTAAGGGCCAAATTAAATAAAATAAATAGTCCAGCTTCACAATTTTTTGTCATTGTAAATTGTAAAACTAATGTATTTATTTTATTAATAAAGGTTATTCACACACACACACACACACACACACACACACACACACAACTAGAATATTAACTAATAGGTTGTAATGAAAGAGCTCATAAATAGTATTCCTTCGGAGCGATGGCGAGAAAATTAAATCCTATTTAAATACTAGCACAGTAGTAAATAAATACGATGGGAGCATTCGCAGGATTAGGACCAAGCTCGTATATCCCAGATCCCAGCTGCAGGGAAGGAAGGGAACTTTATGGGCTTTTTTAAACATTATCTTTTTGTGTGTGTGTGTGCGTGTGTGTGATTAAATTCTAGATCTTCAGAAATATGTAAATGATTGAGATACGCATGTCATTAATATTGTACTATATTTTGTTACAGTAATTTTAATATAGAAGCCGTACATACATTACATACTTATTTGCCATTTTTCGTGTAATAGTAGCCTATACATGGACTTTGAGCCTGATTTATTGAGCAGTTCTAGAAGTCTAAGTTGGGCTAGGCCCATGTCGTATCTAGTATGATATTGTATTGTTAACTTACCCTTCATTATTGGATATCTCAAATGAAGTCCGTTTGGTTGCTAGTAAACATAAAATCAGAAACACCCTTATTCGTCTGATCCAACTGACTCAAAGATGGTCTAAAATACGAGTATTTAATGTATTTTTTTAAAAAGTTTTAATGCATAAAATGTAAATTTTTTATCATTATTATTAAATTCATATTCGGGCGAAGGTGTGAGTAGAGCATTGGAGAATGGACACAACCACTCTTTTTCAATAAATTTAGGGCAAGTTTGTCAAATAATCATAAATAGGAGGCGAAGTTTGAAAAAAGTATCTGAAAATATTATATGCATAATACTAAGAAAGTATTTAGTTAGAAGGAAAACTATCCTAATATTAGTGATATGGGCAATTTAGATGCGGGTTTAAAGTGAAGTTATTCCCTCTTCCATCGTTAGCCTTTCGGTACCACACAACAGTGACGTGCACAGACTTTCAGAAGGGCAGGGGCTCAGTTGAAAAAAGGGCACTCCCCTAACATTTTTAAAAATGAAATCCGCAATGCCATATAGGCTATATATATGTATACACACACAAAGAAAAATTTTAAAATTGTATGTGGTAAATATTCTTAAATTCCATTAAATTCAATGCATTATTTTTGTATATAAAGCTGATTAAAGAAAATAAATGATAATTTGTTGTAAAAAGGCATGTTTTTATTGCAAGATTTTCAAAAGATATGAAGATATTGAAATATTGGAGTGTATTTACAATTATTATTCAATTTTACTTATATTGACTTTTAGCTTGCTCATCATATAAATTACAGTATTCTGCTGTATATACATTTAAATATGGAATAATATGAAACTATAAATTAAAGATTTATAGAAATATACTGTGGGCTATTTAATATGATGGCCACAGCTCTTAAGTAGCAATAGAAAAATATTGATTCTTATCAGGAAAATACAAAAGCAAAAATTATATTCTTAATCATCTACAATGAAATGCATACTGAAGAATAAGGAAGCCAACATGTTTAATAAATCATAATAGCAGTCTCCTGTCTCGTTTTATAATAAATAATCTAGGTATTTTTATTCACTTTTAATGAAAATTGTATTGTTTTTAAAAATCAATTTCATATTAAAAATGAAAAGGTTATGATATGTTGTTTAATAAATCATTTATTAATTTAATGAAATTCATGCCAGTACTAAAACCCAAAATCCATCGTTTGACACACTGGTGTACTGATGGGCCTAGCCTAGTAGGCCTAAGACTAAGTAGGGGACGTGGACGTTTTTACCAACTTTACGAGTAATGTCATACAATATTTTTTGGAGTAATGTCACACTGCTTTGGACTCCAACTTACCATAATTATCAGTGAGAAATCACTAGTTAGCTTAGGTTAACGTAAAATAAACAAACAGTAAACAATACACCCACATACCCGAGAGACGCAATCAACAGTGAACAGCTGCAGTCAGTGTTACCACTAGGGACGCCCTCCCTGATTGACAAAATAATAGTAACGGTATGTTAAGTTTATTATTCTAATAAAAAAATCATAGATCAAAGTAATTCCAGTTTTGAAAATCTGTTGAAGTAGCAGTAAGTAAATAAAAATATAACTAATTAATTCAAATTTATGTCGAATCAATATATTTATGAATTTTGACTAAAAGGGCACTTTTGATATGAAGAAGAAAAAGGGCAGGGGCTCAAGCACCCCAAGCCCCCCCCCCCTGTGCACGTGCCTGCCACACAATATATATATATCAATCATCGATGTAGTCATAGTTTAAGTGAAAGTATGAAGATTTAAACATCTTTTCACATAGAGCACCATTCAAATAAATAAATATATATATATAATATATAATATACATATATGTGTGTGTGTGTGGAAAAGGTTTTCCACAGGAAATAAAATATTAAAAATTTAAAGAATTAATACTTTAATTTATACAAACGGATTAATATCTTTAAATTTTAACAAAAATTTATTTCCTGTGGAAAACCTTTTCCACATGGTTCCCTTCCCAGAGTTGGAACTAGGGGGCTAATTTGAAAATCCTTTCAAACAAAAGTATTTGGATGTAATGTTACATAAAGACAACAAATAAGCGAAGAAATACACATACTTAGTACTTAATCCACTATACTTATCAGTTAAATCTTACATTATAGTCGATACTTACGTACTAGTGGACATTTATAATAATTAACGGTCACCCGTGTGTCCTTCAGCACTTGGAGTCTGATTTGTATAGGTCCACTTTTTTACATTGGGCTAAGTTTACCGTGTGCATACACTCTTTAAATCATACGCGATTTTTATCAAACTTTATGAGAACAAAAATTGAGAGAAAGGAATTTTAATGAACTATGGGAAAAGTACTTAAGTGAAAATTGATAAGATTTCTGCAAGGTTTAAACGGAGATCTTAGGAGTTGTTGTTGTTGTTGTTGGTTAGCCGATCAGCCCACCCTGATAGAGCAAGCCGGCGGCACGCGGGTAACCGATCGCCCTCCGGAGTGGACCAGAGGTTCAGCGCACTAGTGATGTTGTGTTGTGTTCGTTGTTGTGCTAGAGCTGTACATTCTGTCATAATGTGTTCAATTGTTTGTGGTGTGTCCTGGCACGGGTGGCAGGTGTCGTCTGTGGAGTTGTCTAGTCTATGTTTATATGTCTGTAAGTTGGGGTGATGTCCACATCGGAATCGTGCTAAGTTAACTCGATCTGATCTGCTCAGGCTGGTCTCTGACCTGTCAATAGGTGGCGGCTTCGCACCTAGGACCGCATTCGGACCGAGTCGTGTCAGTGCTTTGTGGGTTAGGTGTGTGTTTGTTTTCTGTACTGTGTGATGTCTGTGGGGCGTGGTATGGAATGGAGTATTTGGTTATAATGTTTCTCTGGTGTTACCTTAATGGTGCGAGGTGTTGGTGTATGATTGTACATGTAGTGGCAAGGGTGTTGTGGGTTAGTTGTCGTTCCTGCCATGAATTGTGTTCCCCTCATGTCTAAATGTTCCCTAACTTTCAGTATTTTTGTTTCTGTGTGCAGGTGTTCTATTGGTGTTGGTTGAGTACATCCTGTAATGATACGAAGTGCGTTTTGTATTGTCTGTAAGGTGTTTATGTGTGTGATTGAGATGATGGGTGCCCAGCATGGGCTAGCATAGCCCATAACAGCAAATATATTGTTTGTATATGAATGTTGTGGTTTCCTGCTGGTGTCCAAAGTTTGTGCCTGTTAGTACCCTAAGCGAGTTAAGTCTTGACGTACATTTGTTTCTAATGTCCTGAATGTGGCTTCCAAAAGATAATATGTTGTATGTGACCCCAAGTATTTTGGTTCTGTGAGTGTGTGGAATGTTGGTGTTGTTTAGTGTAAGCTGTGGAGTTACCTGGTGTTCTTTTGTGTTGCTTGTAAGCAAGTGATGGTTGATTTTGTGGGTGCTACTTTGAGTCTATTGTGTGTGAGCCAGTCTTGTATACTGTTTATGTATGTTTGTAGGTTATTTGTAGCGGTGTCGATGTTGTTGTGGATGGATGTTAGAGTGATGTCATCTGCATATGATGATCAGGTAAGCTTGTTATCTATGGGTGTTGGACTCTCATGCATGTACAAGTTGAACAGTGCTGGTGAGAGAACAGAGCCTTGAGGGACCCCGTTCGGAAAAAGCTTGTTTTTGGATGACTTGCCATTAAATGTGACATGCGAGTATCTTCCTGAAAGATAGTTGCTCAGCCACCTTTTGGTGTTTTTGTGCATGTTTATGTTGAGTATTTTGTTTATGAGAGCGAACCGTGGGATAACATCAAATGCTTTACTATTGTCTATTGTTGCTAATAGTGTACGTTGAATTGGTCGTCTGGAGTTGTCATCCATGATGTGCTATGTGAAGTTAGTGAGTAATGTCGTGGTTGAGTGGTGAGGTCTGAATCCATGTTAAGTAGGAGATAGTGGTATGTGTGTGTTGGTGATTTGTAAGATTAGTCTTTCTGTTACTTTGGAAGGTGTGCATAGTAAAGTAATGGGTCTATATTCAATAGGATGCTGGTTCTGTTGGATTTTTGTTTGGTTTGAGTAGTGTAATAATTTTACCTTGTTTTCATATGTTACGAATAATACAGTGCTGTATGAATATGTGCTGATGTTTGTGAGAAATAGTATTCCCTGTGGGTCCAAGTGTTTGAGGTGTATGTTAGATATGTTGTCTGGTCCAGTAGCCTTCGAATTCTTAATATTTTTGATGATCTTGGTGGTCTGGTCTGTATTGAAGGGTGTAATGGTCGTGTCGAGTTTGTAGGTTTTCTTGTGCCTGGCTGTTTGTCTGTCTGCGTGTTTCTGGTTGTTGTCTCTGTTTAAGTGACTTATCTTTGCGTAGTGATTAACTAGAACGTTAGCTTGTTGTGTATATGTTGGGATATTATTTTGGCTGCGAAAGAGAGCCGCGTGTGAGGTGTGAATGCCGCTGTTAGAGTGGGTAATGCTGTTTATAGTCTTGTATAGCCTGGATATATCTCTGGAGTGGTTTAGTATTGTTATAAATTTCCTAAATGTTTCTGTTTGTTTTTCTTTAAGTTTGTTGTTTATTTCTGTGTTGAGCTGTTGTATCTGCTGTTTTATGGCTTCTGTGTGTGGTGTTTGTGTGTTTTGTTTGAGGTTGTTACGTTGCTTTATGAGGTGGGCTATTTCTCTAGTGTAATTTGGGGTTGTATTTCCTAATGTTGCCCTTGGGTATGTATTTGTTTGCATTATTGATGAACTGATTAAATGTCTTGAGTGTTGTATTGATGTTTATGATGGGTGTGTTGTTTAATGTGGTGAATTGTTCCTCAGTCTGTATTTTGAACTGTTCCCTATCAGCTTTCTTGTAATTTCTGTAAGTGTGCCTAAGGCTGTTGGGGCAGAGTGTAGAACGTGTTGTAATGATGATGGGCAGGTGATCTGATGACAGTTGTTTTTCTGTTCTCCAGTGTATATGTGTTGCTAGTGAGGGAGAACAGAACGTTATGTCTGGGGAAGAGTTTGAGTATCCTGCTTGATGTGGTATGGTGTGTACAGTATGTTTTTCTGTGTTGTTAAGAATGAAGAGGCTGTTTAGTTGTGTGGCTATGTTGGCGCCTCTGGTGTTGTTTTGGTTGTGCAGGCACCAACTAGTGTCTTTAGGGTTGAAGTCTCCTCATAAGATGACATTAGTGAGAGAGGCCAGATTGTGTATCTGTAGATTGTAATTGGCTGGCACCTGAGGTGAACTATCTGGTGGGATGTAAATGTTGATGAGTGTGGTGTTTTGTTTTGCGCGTGTTTTAATGTTAACTACCTGTATTTCTATCTTAGGAGTTGTGACGGTGTATGTACGAGTTGTAGGAATGTATATGAATGTGGGAACTGATGATTGTTTGCCGAGTGTATGTGCGTTCAGAGGGTAAATCTCTAAAAAGAAGTACTTTACCACGAAGGCAATACGTATGGGTAAGATGAATTTCCAGAATTCTGCGTAACAAATTTTGGGTCGTTTGAGAACTTTTCAGAAATTTGAAATTGACTAAACTCTATAGCTTGGAAGGTATAAAATTTCAAGGGTGTTGTACAGTGAATGGTTTACGTGTGGAGTGGACATTGCTCAAGTTTTTGGATGTACGCATTGGTGGTTAATTGCCTACGACATCAATCACTCCACGTCTCGAGCGTATTTCAATAAATTAGTGCGTAGAGCATGAATGCACGGGTATCGCCTAACGCGTACGTGTGTTGGTAGCTCTTGAACTGGAAGTACGGTTAAAGAAAATTTGTAAATGGGGTAAACCGACGTTATGATTACTGTTCTTCGTTTCGTGTATTCAATCCTTTTTTTAGGCTACGCGAGTTACCTTAGTGATGGAAGTTCCGCTTCTGAAGTCAAAGTGGCAGATGGCTCAAGAAAATTGTGACCAATCGAATGTTCGGGAACAGACAGGGGTCCGAACGAGTGGGGCCAATCTCGGAGATAGGATAGCCTGGGCTGTGAGCTGTGAGAAGGAAACACGTCATTTTTATCCTTCCACATGAGATTTATAAACATTCCATTCTCTCAACGGATTGAGGATGGGGACGCTAGTATATACGAAGCTATAAATCGTTCCGTAACACGCAGTCAGATCTTGTGTTTATTCTCTTTTTAAAAGAAGAACCGTGGATGTCAGCAGTATAAACTTCATTATCGGTGCAACGAAGCACTAATAGACAGGTAATTTGGTTGGTTGGTCATTTTTATTTGGTTGGTTGGTCATTTTTATTTTTTAATTTATATTATGTAAATAAATGACAAAACGTTCAACTTTGTATTTATGTGGCGGCGAATAGCACTGCGTCGAATGAATTCACGGCGAATTCAACCTGCGGCGAAACAACCGCGGCGAAAAAAAGGCAACCCTATGGGGATGCTTCTTTTCGCCGCGGTTGTTTCGCCGTGGTAGTTTCGCAGCAGATTGAATTCGCCGTGAATTCATTCGACGGTGCTATTCGCCGCAGCCTAATTTTTCTATTTTTTCTAGATTTTAATTTAAAAGGCAAACATTAAAAATTCTCAAAATTTGTTAAAAATGTACTCCAATTAAAAATTATATAAAATTTGATTGTTAAAAGAGTACTAATTAAAATTCATAAAATTTATTTTATAAAATAAAATGTAAAAAAAATTGAAAACAATCATTTGATAAAAATTCTATTTTTATGGTCATCTTTGATTGAATAAATACTTTATTTAAAATTTTGAGCTATACCTCTCAAATAGGCTATGTGATCTCTCTCGCCATATTCTGTGACTACTTTCTTGATTCTTTTGTCCGCATCTCGATATTTTTTGAGTTTGACTGGGTTTATGTCCTGCAATAAGTTTTTCCATATAGACGTCACGACCTTTTTGAACTTTCATCAAACCTTCAATATACTTCCATAATGTAGGATGCTGCATTCGAATGAAATTCTTCGATGTGCAGCTTCAGCGTGATTGTTGGTTCGATCTTCATCATTAAGAGTTGTTTCATAAACGTTCCAAATATCATGTGGAAATAAAGGGTTCCGTCTGCTGTTTCCTCTTCTGTTGTAGCGTCCGACATAGTTATCTTCAAACCAGTCCAATAATGGTTGAAGATCAGGTGGCAGTTCATTGGCTAATGCATCAATGTGGGCATCAATATCGGGAATGGGCACAAAAGCTAAGGCAAGAACCATTTTCGCCTGTAATGCGAAGTCAGGATTAGTGTTGTACTGCTGCAAAGCTCCAATTGAATTGATGTGCCTCAACATGTTTTGAGATAAATGGAAAAAGCATCCTTTGATATGTGCGTCTGGAAAACATTCCTTCATGGCATTGATAGCGGCTTGCTCAAAATCACAATGAATAGAAAGGGGATTAACGTTTGGCACTAGCGATTTTATAATTTCGATCAGTGGAGCGCTGCTTATTTTGTAACATGGCATATAAAATTGGATGCACACCTCCAAATCTTTTCACTAAAATACAGTATATTTGTGAAAATAAGGAAGGGGCTGTACTGAACGTACCATCTGCATACCATGTAGTTGAAGATTCTAGATGTTGTAGCCACGTCTCTCTGCCAAATATTATTCTCTCGTTTCGAACGCCACTATCAGCTAAAAGATAATTTTCTTCTTTGCCATCCCCAAGTTTATACACTTTGTAACCCTCAGGAATTATTAAATTTTCAAGGTTAGTTGGGTTTTGAGGAGCTGCTTGTATTTTATTTCTTTTTCTCCGAACTATTTGCTTCATATTACTAGGTGCTGGCACAGAGGCTTGAACAGATTGGGGAATTTGTGAGACACAGTCCTTAACAACAACACTTGGGGGCTCCAAAGATTGCTCTGCTCGGCGCTTTAAATTGGTTTTCACTTTAGCAACCTCTACATTAATGGCACACGCACAATGAGAATGGCCAGTCACTTCCTTTATCACTTCACCATTCCTTGTATGGATTCGTCCATTACATCGTCCTCTTTCTTCACATCTCCAAAATGTCACACTTTTATCTGCTTGAGAATGCTTGTCAAACACGTATAGGTATCCATTGTGATCGAATTTCTCCTTTCCTCTTTTACTAACAATATCGTTTGTAGCCATTGTAAGAGATGGGTTGGAACTGATTTTCAAATCTATGGGCATAATCTTATATACTAATCGGCTTGGAATTTGGTTGGTTGGTCGTATACTAATAGACAGGTAATTTGGTTGGTTGGTCATTTTTATTTGGTTGGTTGGTCATTTTTATTTTTTAATTTATATGTAAATAAATGACAAACGTTCAACTTTGTATTTATGTGGCGGCGAATAGCACTGCGTCGAATGAATTCACGGCGAATTCAACCTGCGGCGAAACAACTGCGGCGAAACTATCACGGCGAAACAACCGCGGCTAAAAGAAGGCAACCCCTTATATATATATATATATACACGAAGCAGAACAGCCATCTTTTCCGACACATATATATATTTACTTTTGTTGAGTTTGATCGACCTGCGGTCGACCCCTCTGCAGCATCCCGCCTCATTTGCGGGACTTGGTGAAGGAGGCAATTGCTGTCTGATCTCCTCCTGCCCTCATAGCCAGCCACGCATGGCTGGTCAGGGACTTTGCACAAGAATCTGTCCAGCTTGTTCTTGAAGTTATTCATGTCGGTGTGCTGGAGATTCCGCACTTCTTTTTGAAGGACATTGAAAAGCTTTGGGCCCCGTATTCTGAGGGTATTTTCCATCCTCGTTTTCATGACCCCTTGTTCCACCGCAGCTGGGACCGTACAAAATCTGCCTCGTCTCTCATTCCAGTTTGTTTCTGTTTCATTTCTGAGGTTAGGGACAGAGCCCTCAAGTAAAGGGTGATCCAGAGAAATGGGACCCAAAAGAAACCCTGTAACTCTTAAAGTATAAGTCCTTTTATAAAATCATACGCATCATTCGAAAGAGGATAGTTACAAGTTTGTACAGGATTGTATAGGTTTTGACAATACAAGACAAGATGCAAAACAAAATAAAAGTGTTAGTTAAAACTAACCCTTCAAGATGACTGCATGGACTGTGGAACAGCTGCGTTTCATAACTGAGCAATATTATGAGCATGGAAGAAGTGTAGTTTCAGCTCAAAGATCTTTCAAGACAAATTTTCAGATGTCAAAATCACCTTCTAAGAAAGTAATCCGTCGGTGTGTCAGAAATTTTTCCCAAACTGGCAGCATTGGAAAAAGAAAACCAACTGGAAGAGTGCGCACAGCAAGGATAGACGAGATCATTAACAGAACTCATGAAATTGTACAGGATAATCCTAACATAAGCATCAGACGTGCTTCTCAGCTGTTAGGAGTTGGATATGAACAACACACCGTATATTCAAGCAAAATTTAATGCTCTTTCCATATAAAATTCAAACAGTGCAACAACTAAACGATGGAGATTTCGCACGAAGACGACAATTCTGTCAATGGATCCAACAGAAGGTAAATGACACCACCAATTTTCTAGCAACTTTGATTATGTCAGACGAAGCCCATTTTCACTTGAATGGAACTGTAAACAAACAAAATTGTCGTTTCTGGGCAACAGAAAATCCATTGAATATTACCGAAGTCCCGTTGCATAGTCAGCGTGTAACTGTTTGGTGTGGTCTTACTGCATCTCAGATCATAGGGCCGTACTTTTTCGAGGATTCCACCGGAAACACGGTCACTGTAAATGGTGATCACTACGAAAAAATGTTGACCGATTTCCTTATTCCTAAATTAAGAGATCTTTGTCTAGAAAACCACTGGTTCCACCAAAACGGAGCTACCTGCCATACCACGAGGAACTGCATGGCAGTTTTGCGTCAAACGTTTCCAGGCGAGTTAATCTCAAGATTTGGAGACGTTGAATGGCCCGCAAGGTCTCCGGATTTTTCTCCCTTAGATTATTATCTCTGGGGATATTTAAAGAGTAGGGTCTACAGAAATAACCCAACGACCTTGCAAGAATTGAAGGCCGCCATCACAAATGAGATACAGGCCATACCACCGCACACTCTTGCAAAAGTGATGCAGAACTTACAAGCGAAAACACTGGAATGCTTGGCAACTAATGGAGCACATTTGAAAGGAGTCATTTTAAAAAAATAAATATTTCATAATAAACTTGTAACTCTACTCTTTCGAATGATATATAGTTTTTATGAAAGGAATTAAATATTAAGAATATTTGGCTTTTTTTTTATGGGTCCCATTTATCTGGATCACCCAGTATTTTCCATATGTATATTATTGTGTACCACTCGCGCCTTCTTTCAGGAGAATAGAGTTCCAGGGATTGTAGTCGAGACCAGTAGTCTTCACCTTCCGTTTCCTCTACCTTAGACGTAAAAGTCCTTTGTATAGCTTCAATGTTCGCAATGTCTCTTTTTCTGTGTGGGCTTGTGAGTACTGAGCAATACTCAATTATTGGTAGGACTAGACTCTTCCATAATTTGAGCATGATGTTTGCTTTTCTGCTGCGGAAGCTCCTCCAGATGATTCCCATTATTTTTCTAGCCGTTGTGATTTTGATTTTATAGTGCTCTCTGAATTCTGCATCCGACGACATTATTACTCCAAGATCCCTGACTTGTGGATTTGGTGTTATCTGTTTGGCTTGCGGAGTTTTGTACCCTTTTTTCTGCAGCTCTTTGTTATTACCATATCTTAGAAGTTGGAATTTTTCTTCGTTGAACTTCATATTGTTGTCTTCTGCCCACTGGAATAATGTTTGAATGTCGTTTTGTAATTTTCTTTTGTCATCTTCGTTCAATATTTCCTTACATATCTTTGTGTCATCTGCGAAGCATGATACAATACTGTCCTTAATATCTGCATCAATATCTGCAATCATTATTATGAACAGCAAGGGAGCTAATACTGTCCCTTGTGAGACAGAGTTCACGACTTCCGAGACTTCCGATTTAACTCCGTTTACCACCACTCTTTGCGTTCTTTGCGTCAAGAAATTAAATATCCACCTTCCTAGCTTTCCAGTAATTCCTGTATCTTTACGTTTGTGTGCTATGATTCCATGGTCACATTTATCGAAGGCTTTAGCAAAGTCTGTATATATTACATCAATGTTTTGTCCTCGACACAATGTTCCTAATATTTTCTCCTGGTTGTCTAGTAGCTGTGACAGGCATGATCTTCCCGCCCAAAAGCCATGTTGATTTGGGTTGTATAAGTCTTTTTCTTGTAGGCAGTAGGTAGTTTTGCCTCTAATTATGCGTTCAAAACACTTTATAAGGTGTGAGGTGAGAGCCACTGGCCGATAATTTTTGGGCATTGCTCTGTTACCACCTTTAAATAGGGGGGCAATGTTCGCGTTCTTTAAGGGGAGTGGAATTTGTCCTGTGTCAAGTGATTTCCTTCATAGCAAGTATAGTGGTTTTGCAATACTATCTTTGCATTTCTTCAGAAATGTGGCACTCCATGTGTCTGGCCCTGGCGCTGAATTGTCTCGCATCTGTGATAAGGCCGTAATTACATCTCCTTCCGTGAACTTGAAGTCCATTAATAGGTTTGTGCCGGGATTTGTTTTTGGTTGATCTGTATCTATGTCGAAAAACTCGTCTGGGTTTTCCACTTCCATCTCGGACTTAGGGGTGCTAAACACAGATTTAAATTGTTCCCTAAGCAGTCCACTTATTTCTTTCGGGTCATTTGTGTATTCGGCATCCCCGTCTATCAACGGTCCAATACTCTCCTTACACTGCATTTTCCTTTTCGCAATCTGCTCTAGGTCATTTAAGATAGAAAAGTTGTAAGCTAGTTCACCAGGGATGTTAGTGAAATGTGAGGAAAGCCAAACGTGTTGGTGAACATTGAAATCTCCTAAAATGGAGATTTCAGCAAAGGGAGAGCGGGAAAGAATATATTCCACTTTGGAAGCGAGGTAGTCAAAGAATTTTTGATTGTGAGTAGAATTAGGAGAATGGTAAACAGGATAGATGTATTTAGTTTGAGATTGGCATGTAAGCTGTAGCCAGAGGGTATAGAATTCGAAAGATTCGAATTCGGGAATACGAGAACAAGTGATCTGTGATTTAAGACGTAACCATTGAAAGCCATTATCAGAGAGAAAGATGAACCCTACACCTGTGCTTTGAGCTGGCGAACATCAAAAGTTCTTATCAGGAACCTTAATCTATGGTGAATGATTGTAGGTCATGATCTAAGATAGGTTTACCTAACTCGTGATTGGTTCGCGTTATAACCTAATTGTACGAATCAGATACCTTAAATAGGAATTCTCCACCCTTGAAATGATCTGATTGGGCTTTAATAGAATTAGGCTGCGAATAACTATAAAATCCCACCCATTTTTTTCGAGAATATAAAACAAAGAACCATCTAAAATCGCTCTTCTATTTTGCCTTGAATTTGATAGACTTTGGCTCCTTCCGCGAATCTTGCGCCGTTGAAATCTGACGAATTTGCGCGTGACGCGTTCTTTTAAAAAAATAAATAAACTTTCTATACGCAATAATAAGTGAAACGGTGATATACCTTCTTTCGACTAATTTTGAGTTGAAACTGGTCGCACGATCATTACGATTGCTTTGCTGTCGCTTATTATAATTAAGGCTCTACAAATTATCTTTATTTGTTAACTCCTTCATTTAAATTTTGTGCAAATGACTGCAAAACTTTGAATGGATTTATTTGCGATTTTATTTGTGAATTGGCAAACATGAAATAAAAAGAATTGAATTATTAAAGGAAGAACTTTTTTTCTTATTTTTATTTTACATTTTATAAGAATGTAAACGAAGATTGTAAAAGGGCAGCATATTGAACGACAAGTTTCAACAAATGTGAGTGATAAGAAGCGGCTTAAACGCCAGAAAACCACCGCCAGACTCGTTCTGTTGCGCATCGCGGGTCTACCACCGAAAATAGTATCCGGGGTACCTGGCCCCCTTGGCGCAGCGACATATATATATATATATATAAATATATAAATAATTTGACAGATGTAATAAAAGACAATTAATGTCATTGGACTAAACTATTGGTGACCCCTCCTCCCCCCATTTCATCTCCCCGTTAAGTACTGACCT
The DNA here is from genome assembly GCA_023014485.1 of Bathynomus jamesi. Classification (NCBI taxonomy): domain Eukaryota; kingdom Metazoa; phylum Arthropoda; class Malacostraca; order Isopoda; family Cirolanidae; genus Bathynomus; species Bathynomus jamesi. The sequence continues at coordinate 514,596 of JAJOZX010000461.1, read as the reverse complement.
TGGTCAAAAGTGGGCATGCACTGTGGACACACACTTTCGTTCATGCTCACATCCACAACAGTTCCACGTTTGTTTCCCGTGCGTGCACGTTTACATCAGGTATAAAATGATATATCCTTCAATGAATAAATGGGTTCTGTACCCACATACCCGTGTTGAATTCGACATAGCACGATTTTTCACATTACCACCAAATCTTTGTTTAAGCCTTCCGGTTTTCAGTTAAATTTTAATCTCTGTAACACCCTATACTGCATTGTACCCAACATTATAATGCTATCTATGTACCATCGTGTGTCTTGTGTATATATATATATAATGAAGGAATTTGTATAATTTTGGCACTGTTTGCCACTTTGTTTTGTTTACCATTTTTAAGAGTTTATTTATTTGGTGAGAAAGGAGTGTGTGCCGTCGTTTGTTTACTATTTTGGGTTTGAGCGTCCGTTTTGGTGTTTCATTCGTTTAATACTGTTCCTTTTTACATTTATTCGCTAGTGCCAAGTTTCAATTTATCGCCTCGCTTCCCGCCTTCATGGAACCAATTTCATGGATGGTGCCTCGGCTTCCTTCTGGAAAAAGGTTGGGAAGCGGCATCTGCGCCAGGTAGTGCCACGGGGAGTTTTGCCGGCACGGGTAAATATGACTTTTGCCGGCACTCGCGTTGTTATGAGGATGTAATAGTGGCACCGAGATTTGGTTTTGCTTTTTGAAGTTGTTGTTGTTGTTGTCGTTGAAAGAAGAAAATTTCTCATTACGAGGATTACAACTTTTCATATTGTCACACGCATTTTTAAAAGGGGTTCTTGGCTGCCTTACGGAACCGCGACAACAATCTTTAGGATAAGCATAAATCAATCATGGCATTAGCAGTGTCGAGATAGTTTGGCAGTTTTTGAATGGAAATCATTAACTCTGGTAAAATGAAGGTTAGGTTAGGTTATTTAGATTAGGGTAAATGCCTTCATCCACAAATGGAAATGCGAAAATGTCGCGGTTTTATAAGGTAGTCAAATGTTGTGTGTGCTGGGGAAGTATTATTTAAGTGTGTAAAAGTGTTGTTACACGTAAATTGAATTTGTTAATTAGTGCAAAATCTTTTCACTTTTTCTACGATCGAAGCCAGACGGGGATTCGGAATCGGAGCTAATCGCGCCTTCGCCTTAATCCAATATGGCACTCGAGGCGGCACTTTATTGGAATCAGATTCAAAAGTGCCTCTGAAGAAAGGAGTCGCGGTAAGAAGTGGTTCGTTCGTGTTCTCGGAGGAAGGAGATGGGGAGGAGGAGGATTCGAGTGCGTCGATGAAAGCGGAGACGTGAATTCATTTGGTTGTGTTGTAAGAGAAGGTGAATGCGGAGGATGAAAGCTGGTTGGCTGGTTGATAAGCGTTTATCCCCGATGCCCCCAAAAAAAAAGATGAGATGGCGTCGCCTTATCTCTAGTTTTGCACCCAGTTGAACTCGATCCCAACGAACTTCTCCACCTGAAAACATATATATATATATATAAACAATTGTGGTTGTAGACCTGCGATGCGCAACGGAAGAAGTGTGGCGGTCGTTTTCTGCCGTTTTAATCTGTTTCTTATGATTCCCATTTGTTTAAACTTGTGTTTCAGTATATTACTCTCGCAATCTTCGTTTATGCTCTTAGAAAAGATGAAAAATAAAATACAGAAAAAAACGTTCTTCCTTTAATAATTTTTTTTGTCACAATTCACAAATAAAATCACAAATAAATTCATTCAAAATTTTGCAATCATTTAGGAAGATTTTAATGATATAGTTAACAAATAAAGATTATTCGCAAAGCCTTAATTATAATAAGCGATAGCGAAGCAATCGTAATGATTATGCAGCGAATTTCGACTAAAAATTAGTCTAAAGAAGGTATATCACTGTTTCAGTTATAATTGCATATAGATACTTAGATTTTTAAAGACGCATCACACTGAAATTCGTCACATTTCAAAAGCATACGATGATTTATCAAATCGAGGCAAAATAAAACGGCGATTTTAGATGGTTCTTAGTTTTACGTTCTCCAAAATGTGGATGAGATTTTATAGTTAAACCACTACCTAATTCTATTAAAGATTAATCATCATTTCAAGGGTGAAGAAATCATATTTGAGATACCTGATTCGTACAGCTAGGTTATAACGTGAACCAATCACAGTTTAAGTAAGTTTATCGTGGGTCATCATCACCCACAGTCATTTATTCTAGATAAAGGTTTCTAATAAGAGCTTTTAATTTTTGCATCTCAAATTACGGATGTAGATTTCATCGTTCTCGGGCGAACGAACAAGGAATTTGCGTGCGAAGTAAAATTGAGTACGTGCGTTGAGTGAATCTGTGCACGCAAGTTTTATGAAAGCAACGTTGAAAAAATAACAACAGAAAATGATGAACGCATTGCGTACTTTCTATTCCCATGTCAACCGAGTATATATATATATATATATATATATATATATATATATATAAAATGGTGTGGTGAAACAGATTGGAGTAAAACTAATTGGGACACGTTTCTTCCATTATACGGGGCTCCAATAAACCTTAGCCCCCCCCGCCCATGGCCTAAACCATTAGAGGTACAGTAAAACTAAACATACCTTACAAAAGAGAATTGAATCCTGCATTTAATAAGAAACAATTAAAACTTGGTGTTCCCGCCATTGGCTTCCAAGACAGCCTGAATTCGCTTTCGGTAGCTTGCCAAAAGTGACGTGAATAGATTTTGATCGTTACGCAAATTTGCTAAAACAGTTTCAATGTGTTGCGTCATTGTATCCTTCGAAAATCGATTTGCTGCAGGTTCTTGAAACAAGAGACATTCAACCTTGTCCTTTATAATTGATCCAATGTGTTCACAGACGTTCAGGTCAAGAGAATTTCCTGGCCATTCTTCATTTCCAAAGAAATCGATCTCATGGTTCCGCAACAACTGTTGAGTGGCTAATGCCTTAAAGCAGGGGGCCTTATCGTGCAGAAGTGTGACCTGATCGACATCCATAACATTGTTTGGGTTTCTTAGAAAAGGAATGACATGCTGGGATAGAATAATATCACGAAAATACTGTCCATCCCAACTCTGACCATTTGGCTTCAGCACCCACATGAGCTTCTTTGCAGTGAACAAAACACAAACACACCAACACAGTCTGGACTTTTTAATTATTCGCGATAATGTTCATTGTCATCGATTTCATCTGGTGTTGTGGCCGACACTCGATCATTTTGTTAGTTAGGTCGACGTGTTACGTAAACAAAAAATTCATCGGAGACAGCTAAATGCATGAAATCATCCACATCCCAATCTTCAAGATAATGGGCAAACCACATTTTGTCATCGATGTTAAGTTGAGTTTTTCTTGGCTTTGGAAGTTCATGCCAAGGCTTTAAACCTTGCCTATGACGGTACAGTCGAATGATCTCACCACTAACGATCTTTCCTCTCAACACTTCGATCTCTCTAGAAAGTTTAGCACAGCTGTTTTTCCGCTTACGCGTACCGCTTTCAATGATGTCTTTTGTTTCCTGAGAGAGTGGCAAATTTGGGCGCCCAGATCTGGTTGTATCCATTTCACATTCATCCAAAGTTTTATTCCAATTTCTTTTGACGAAGTCCTCACTTCTTCGCAACTTTTTGGCAACCCATGAACGTGTTATAAAGGTGGCTCCAGCATCACGAGCTTCCCGAAATGTTATTGCTCGTATGCGATCTATCACACGTTGCCTCTCCGAATCACCAATTAATTGAAAAGCCATTATATTATCACTTTATCAGCTAGAGTAATTTTAATACCTGCAATAAATAAAGAATTTTATATATTTTTGTAATCACTAAAAACTATTTCGATATAAGTAAACATGTAAGCAGCAAATTGGGGGGCTAAGGTTTTTTGGAACCCCTTACTGGGGAGAAGTGAGTGAAATTTTGCCTGCAATATGACGAATGTAATAATTGTGTATAGTTTTAGCGTTGCCCTATAATAATGTTAATTAAGTTAATGATTGCTTGGCTCGAGGTCATCAGGTTTTTTCAGACCACGTGTTGTCATAGTACTGAAAGAGTTAAAGAACAATTTTATGACCATTATTCGTCCCATGTAAATGTGGAAACCGGACATACAAATGCGTGTAATACATAAATCTTACTCTAGTAATAGTATAATATTCTTCTTCCTCAGCATAATTAATCCCATTTTTATATGGGGTCGCTGTTTAAGGTGAGTCGCCTCCATCTTGGTTCTTGACTCATCTCATTTGGTTGTGGCGTGGGTTTTTACGGCCGGATGCCCTTCCTGACACCAACCCTCCCCCTTTATCCGGGCTTGGGACTGTCCGGAGAATAAGCTGACTATCCTTGCCTCCGGTTGCTGTTGAGACATTAGGAGGAGTCTCGTAATATCTTCCGAAAATCTACTTTTGGAAATAATCTCGTCTGGAGTCATGAACTTAATTTTCATATGGATAAAAGTTGTTGAAAATAGGCTATTTATTGTCTATGTTCTTTTTATAGTTTATATCAGGGTAAAAGTTGTTGTTCCGATATCTGTTTTTGTCGTTGATTAAATTATTTGAGATCTAATAGGCATTTCGTTTCTGTTTGTTTCGACGTTTTCTTGTGTTTTAAATTTTCATGTAGTGAATCAGTAAAATAAAGGTGCATAATATCTTCGATCTTCTGAATTGCTAAACCCTTGTTTGCACGTTATGTTTCTCACATAATCGGAAGCCTTCTGTAGTTCTGTAGAACTGTAGTTCTTAGTCTATATGCTGAAAATGTGTTAAACATATAGACTAAGAACTACTGTATAATATTATAATTATAATATTATAATATTATAATTATATTATTATTACTGTATAATAGTATAATATTCTATAACACATAAATACAACATACCTGCATAAAGATAATCTTCTCAGGATAGGGTAAGGCATACGCGCGTACAGAAGGCAGCATCACCTCCTTTATGATAACTATATATTGATCTGCCGTAAACCTCTCGTGGATCTCAGTCAGCCCTCCTAGTCCTTACAGGTGCATTCATCCGCACACATTAGCCGTCACGTGCCCACTTCGTGCCACTTCGTAAATATTTTGGCGGGCATATCTCGTGTTGTCCTGTCGCCAACACCGAAGATGGCCGTGAGTTGTAGACGCAAACGTCTTCTCGTCAGAGAAGATAACTGCTCCAGTATGCGAGATCATCATTTATATGCTGGCGAGCAAACGAGAGCCTGGCCTGACGATGTCGTTCCTCGATCCTCTCTCTTTTTTTGGCAGGAGTACGGTGGTGATATCCTGCTTCATGCAACCTTCTCCTTACGGTGTCCACTGACTAGTGATGTGAGTCGTTTTTTATTGTGTCGTTTTTTTTGTTTTTTTTGTCGTTTTTTTTGTTTAAAACGAAGATAGTCTGTTTTTTTTGTTTTTTTTGTTTTTTATTGTTTTAAACTTATTCCATATTTTTCTTCCTTTAATCTAATAAGTATATTAGTATTACCTATAATTTACTATACGACCATGCTTATACGGTTATACCTAGTATATGTATATAGTCATCTTTTAGAAAAACTGAATCACACAAAAAGTATATAATAGAAAGGAAAAACAAACCCTCATTTTTTATATGTATATACCTATATTTTTTAACTAGAACATAAAACATTCTTCCTCATTTCAAACAATATACATAATTGTGATTGGCAAGAGTACCAGTATATATATTCCAGATCGAAAAAAAAAATATTCACCTTTTTTTGAACCTTTTTGTTAACCTAATGTTGGTTAACCTTCATTTCCATGGAAGAATCATCACTAGATTGGGTAGAGCATATATGCTAGTTTCAATATCACAGGTACTGGTATAATATCCATAATACTGGTATAAAACAATAGATATAATTGTGATTGGCAAGAATACCAGTGTGTTTATATATATATATATATATATATATATATATATATATATATATTCCAAATAGAAAAATAAAAAAAATATAAATATTCATCTCTTTCTTTAACCTTTGTGTTAACCTAATGCTGTTTAACTTTCATTATCTGATTCTATTTCCATTGAAGAATCATTATCACTAGATTGATTAAAGCAAATAGTTTCAATATCACAGGTACTGGTATTTATTGCAGATTTGGATGTTGACGAAGCCAATGTAGCACCATGTTTTACTTCACTTTCTTGGAATTTTGCATTTTGGGATATAAATACTAGCTTTGCTGCTCTGTCTGTGCTTAATTGGTTTCTTTTGGCTGTATGGATATTACTGTATGTGCTAAATGATCTCGGAGGTAATGAAAGGGTGAAATAGAGGTGTATGAGTTTGTGTAGGTATATATGTGAGTATGCATGCGTATGTATCTGGAATTCTGGATGTATGCATGTGTATGGGGTATACAATAGATATAAATGTGTATATAAGTATTTATGTATATATTGGTATATATGTATATGGGTGTATGTGTATGTATATATATATATATGGATGGTCTCGTGGGGGTGGGGGGGAATATGTCATCGCGGGTCTAAAGGAATGGATGGGAGAGTCCTGGAAAGGTTGGACAATGTTCTCACAAGTTTAATGGATCTCAAGATACAAGACTTTCAGTGCAAGAAAGAGGCCAGTTTTTTCTGTAAATAGGCTGAAAAGGACATTCTATACTGGTACCATATGGCCTATTTTATTATTTATTTATTTATTTTTATAATATATATCATTGCAAAAGTATACCTTATAATTAAATTGGCAATATCTATATTAATTATAAAAAAAAAAAAAAAAAACAAAAAAAACAGAAAAAAAACAAAAAAAACGACAAAAAAAACAAAAAAACAACAAAAAACAAAAAAACCGGTTTTTTTACATCACTACCACTGACATGCCCATATGTAGTGTCTCCTGGATGGTGACTGCGTTGTTGATAGGGTCGTTCTGCATTTCGTTGATTATTCTCCGGTCTTCTTCTGGGGTGGTCTTTCTTGGTGCCCCACACTTAGGAAGATCTAGCAGATTCCCAGTCTCTTGCCACCTCTGCACCCAGCGTCGAACAGTAGGTTTCGAAATTCCCAGTTCCATGGCTATGTTAGCTACACAGAGGCCTGTTTCCCGCATACCAATTATCCGGCCTCGCTGTGCAATTTTATCTTAAGCCGGATTTATTTTCAAGGTCGGTGTTCGTCATACGTTGTAGAAATATGTCTTGAACATAGATCATGCCAGTAACCATGTCAACACCTCGGTTTGGCCCATCAACGTCATTTCACAAACATTAGTATAATATTATATGAGTTTATAAGTATATGTACTGTAAACCAGGCTAATTTCGCGGCAGCAAATTTTCGCTTTTTCATATCCTTGGACGAGTTTGCGGCATCATAATTTCGCGGTCAACAGTTGCTAGTTATAATCTTACAGATTAAAATGACGTCATGAATTACGACATTTATTCTGGACTGTGATTGGTCGAGGTTGAGGTCGTATATCAAGGCAAGTTTTACCTCTTGGTATACTGATAAAGTTTCAGCAGCACTCAACGTAAACGAATCTCTCGGCAATATAGATTTGAAGCTCTCCACACTAAAACTTATTCATGCTAAATGGATTGTCTCTGCATGGGGATAACCTACACAAAATGAGGGAGACCATTCGAAGGGGTTGGGAAATTAGCGGCATTGATGACATTCTTGTTCTACAGTAATAATACAGTATAATTTAAAATGTTTTTACTGCTTTTACTTTACAATGTTTTATTACAATATACTGAATTTACTTTTCAAATAAAGTATTTTAATGATCTAAGTTTTTATTTTAGTACTATCTTCTAAAGATTAGTTTAAATTGTCCAATTTTCGCCTGCTGGATATTTTCGCGTAAACTATAGCCTACGCGAAAAATGCAAAAATTTCATGCAGGCAAACATTTCGCATTCACTAGTATATAAAAAGTTCTATTGTAGTAGCTATTTATACAGATTTGCTGTAATCATAATGGAACCTTATTACTGTATAAGACTAGTGTAAACTACATGGAGTGCAACGCTGTTCACGATCATATTAATTGTTTATCTTTATGAACACAGACTCGGATTCGGTTGTCCTCCCTCCACCTCACTTTCCCCCAGTTGGGGTACCTTCACTAACACTGCGGTGTTGCCACATATATGGAGTCGCCTGTGAGGCGAGGAACATTACATATGCGGGCAACTGTACATTACGACAGATGTCCTGTCCGTGACACGACAATTGGGCGCAGGACAAATGAGCGCCGACAATTGAGCGCCAAGACAATTAAGCGCAAGACAAAAGAGCGCCAAGACAATTGAGCAAAACAATTGAGCGAGAGCAAGCGAATAAAAACTGGATAAAAGAAACAAAATAAGCTTGGACAAATATTTATTAAGGATGTTAAAAATAATGTAGTTAGGTTAGGTTATTGTTTTGCGCTCATTTGTCCTGCCTCATAAGTCGGGGTAGCGTCCTGTCACCCTTTTTTGTTTAACTTTTGAAAGTTCAATTTTTAGTTGTTTCGACATATGCTCAGTGGGGTTTAGATCAAGACCACGGTGGAATGAAACTAGTCTGAACTAGAATCTGTTCCTGCCTTTTCAAATATGCCATGTTGCGTATTGCAGTATGTTTTGAGAGTCATTGTCATTCTTGAAGATGAATTCTTCTCGATCAAAAGAACTCCACTAGGTAGTGTATGCTGAACCAAAAACGAACTCATACTTGCATCGATTTTTACGAGATCAGCCACTCCATCTGAACTGAAGCAACCCCCACACCATCAACAGTCTTATCGATATAATTAGATTGAAATAGCCACGTCGTCTCACAAACCTTCGCCTTTCATTTCCAAAAAGTTTAATTTTGGTCTTGTCACTCGACAGAACATTTTTCCATTCATCACTCCAGTTTCGATGCTCCTTTTCAAACTCATCCCTTTTTCTCATTCTTATTCAAAGAGCAACCTCTCCTTGCGTACCACGTTCTTGAAGACTTCTTTTCACAGTAGACGTGCTTACAGCAATTACATGATCTTTCTGAATGGTGGTTGCACATATTTCTGCGTGGAGCTGTCTTAAAACGATTTGTTAAGGAGAGTTTTTGAGTAACGTGTTAACATTGTTTTCTTCATGATGGAGAGCATTATCAGCCATTTACTTACAGTATTTGAAAAAGATAGAGAACCATATATTAATCAATTTACTGACGTTTTATCTTTTAGCACATCTGGCCTTGTTGAAATATTAAAAGAAGAAAATAGGAGTGATAAGTTTTATGTAACACGCGTAAGAATCCGTCTAAACTTACAGAACTGTTAAAACTATAGGCTGTACAAGATACCCTTGACCACGCTGCTTCACACCATATGAATATTAATGCGAAGGTACTCTTAAACATAGGATGATTAACTTAATTCTTTAATGACTTTGGTCCATATAAGTGAACATTTGACGTCTGCTATAATGTTACGTATTAATGTCTGACATCTGATTGGTTGACTTTATTATATCGACAAGTGCCTCTTGTCCACATTATGGACAAATTACGCACCACTGAGATAAAAGAGGGCAGTATTTTTTCTTATTGGGTCAGTCATATAGTTTCCAGAATGCCGCGTGTCCACATACGTGTACACTTTGTAAGAGTACTTTAAAATATTAAAAAAATAACAAAACCCCAAAAAAAATTGCGAAAAGAAGTTTAAATGAGTTCATTTAAATTAACAACTTGCCAATTCAGAACCACAAAGTTACTTCAGGCAATAAAGAGGTAAAAGTGTTCATTGCAAAGTTTGTTATATACGAGGGCCGCTCAATATATTTTGCCCCACCTTTTGTACACAAGTAGTTACACACCTTTTTTACAAGTTTTTATTTTTCCACATAGTCTCCATCCTTTTCTACGGCTTTCCTCCACCTCGAAACAAGGGCCTTTATTCCTTGCTGGTAAAAGTTCGTTGGGTTCCGCTGGAGCCACCTCTTAACCTCCTCAACAACCTCATCGTCACTGAAACTTTCTTCCATGAATAGCATCCTTCATTGACCCAAACAAATGGAAGTGTGAAGGTGCCAGATCCGGGCTGTATGGAGGGTGGGGTAACACAGTCAAGCGCATTTTTGTGATGGCCTCTCTTGTTTGCAAACTGTTGTGTGGTCTTGCGTTATCGTGCAAAAGAAGGAAGTCTTCCAGTTTTCTCTCCGGTCGAACTCACTTTATACGTCTCAAGAGCAGAGCTTTCCAAACTTTTAACGTTGGCGACAAACTATTTAGGCATAACAATTTTCACGACACATTAATTAATTTTTGTTATCAAATATCAAATATCAGATAATTTTTCAGTAGGTGGTTTATCTTGCAGCCGATTTTGTTGATAGAAAAATCAAAATTTTCAAAATACAAAAAACACTAATGTGTCGCGACACACCAGTTTGGAAAGCTCTGCTCTAGAGTCTCTGTAGGGTAGCAATATATGCCTCTGAGTTGATCGTTTGTCCTTTCTTCATAATGTCCACCAGAATCACCCCTTTCATGCCCCAGAAGATGGTGGCCATAACCTTTCTTGCAGAGGGAGCCATTTTAAACTTTCTTGCGTGGGGAGTCTGCGTGATGCCACTCCATGGATTGGCGTTTTGTTTCAGGTTCAAAGTGGTGTACCCAAATCTCATCTCCAGTCACAATTCGTTAAAGGAAGTCATCCCCTTCTGTCTCGTATCGAACCAACGACTCAAAAGCAATTTCTTTTCTTTAGGCTTTGCGATCTTCAGTCAGTTCGTGAGGAACAAACCGTGAACACATTTTTGAGTATCCCAGTTGCTGAATTATCGTATTCACACTTCCTTTACTAATTCCTAGCTCCAGTAATAACTCCTTGTATGTGACGCGCCGATTTGATCGAATGATGCTGTTAGCAAGTTGCACAGTGTGAGATGTCACAGCCGATGCTGGGTGACTGCTGCGTGGCTCATCAACGAGGCTGGCTGTCCCTCCGATGATCTCACACGTTTAGACTAGCGTCCAACTGTGCTTCGATCAAGAACAGCATCTCCGTAAACGTTTTGTAGACGTTTGTGAATATTTACAACTGTTTCCTTCTCTGCGGTTAAGAACTCGATGACAGCGTTAACCATCGGTTTTATACACGGGTGTTTAAAAGCGGTTTTATACAAGGAGGGGAGGTTCAAAGTGGAAAAATCCGGTAATGTGAAGCGCAGAAAGTTCAAACTTACGGCCCAAAAGACATTTCAGTCCCATGGCCTATTATTTAGCTAAGAAAAAAGGATGGGGCAAAATATATTGAGTGCCCCTAGTACTTTGTAGGGCACACATTTAAGTTGATCATCCTTTATTTCTGTGAGGCATAAAAGGTCTTCGCTCAAAACATAAGAATACCGATTGTATATATTCACTCGGTTTGTTTCATCTGTCTCAGTTACATACTGTAGATTTCCGTGGATAAAGAAGAGATTAGACTCAGACGCATTCATTTTATCAATTAACCCAAAGAAATGCGAGTAAAAACTAAATAAAAAGAATTATAATTCAGGCGTTACGTGAACAAAATCGAATTTCTTAATGTCGATGGTCGACTTTACGGGAGTGTATGGATTTCAGATTTCAAACTACATTTCAGATTTTTAATGAAAATGACTAACCTAACCCAATCAGACTAACTTAATTTAAACTAACTTTTTGATATCGACGTTGTGCAGATCGATCTTATATATGTCGACAATATGCAGATCGACTTTATTCCGCTACCCGAATTCAGAGATACACGAAACTTAGTGATATGAGAACCAAGACATCTTGAGGTGCTGGCCTCGCCTAGACTAGCACTAGGCCACCCTAGGCCTAGGCTTAGGTTTGTGAAGATGACGTTATGTTTGTAACAGCTGGAAACTATGTGAAAACTCTGCCCTTCAAACAATGCCAGCTGAATTTAATGAACGTTTTGGAGCAGGAAACGTTGCTACCAAACCTGGAATATGGAAAATTGTTCATCGGTTCCAAGAATTAGGCAGTGATACGGAGAAAAATCGTAAATGAACATCAACTGTGGTTATGGAAGAGACAATCCGTAATGTGCATGACATAATGCAACGCATTTCTTCTAAATCTGCAAACTGTCACAGTAAACAGGAATGGCATTGGAAGGTTGTGCCGAAGCAGTGAAACAATTGAAGTTGCAACCATATAAGGTGCATGTAGTGCAGAAACTGCGCCCACCAGACAGTGGAAGATGGCTCGAGTTTTGTCATTGGTTTCTTCAAATTGTGGAACAGCAGCCTGACATCTTGGTGGTTTAGTTTTTTCGGATGAAGCATGGTTTCACCGAATGTGTGAATACACAAAGCACATGTATGTAGTCCAGAGATAACCCACTTCATCCCGAGAAGGTAGGAGTGTGGTGTGCCATTTCGAGATGTCAAGTTGTGGGACCCCATCTTCTACAGCATGATTACGTCGGGGCGTTACACTGACATCATAAACGAGTTCTTGGGCTGCGTATCAGAGGATGAAATCCACAATGGCTGTTTCCAAAAAGACTGCAACAATCCATACGTGTCGTCAGACACTGACAAAGTTGGAATTCATTTTCAATGATCGCATAATTTCTAAGGGATTTATGGCATCTACATTCTACACTCACCTGATTTATCATCATTGGATTACTTCTTGTGGGGCTACATTAAAGACCAGGCATATGCGAACAATCCCCAGACTCCGGGAGAGTTGCACCAACATGATCAACATCGTTGCCAACGTTCAGCCACTAACAGTCTGCGTGCACAGCAACATGCTTCGCCGTTTACGCTTGTGCATTGAATATTTCGATGACCATTTCCAACATTTGTTATGACGTATTCCGTTATGCATCTCTAAAATATAGTTACTTTTTATTTAGTTTTTTATTTGCATTTCTTTGTATTAACTGAAAAGACGAACACCCTGTTTATATTTTTTACAGTATATGTCAATATATGTATTAAGTAAGTTGAATTTGGAGGACGACAGAGTGTATCTTAACTCTCTTGACTGAAATGGTCGGCTAGACGGTAGTTGCAAGCCTAAGCTCGTCACAGTAATGATGATAACTGGTCAAGCTGAGGTCCCCCACTCCCTCTTCTGAGAGAGCACCTTCAGAGGCTGCGTTCGGAAACAAATCGCTCTCAAAAACGGTTGTGTATGTGTGTGCGTGCGTGCTTGCGCACGCGCGCTGTACAAAGAATTATTATTGCGTTGGTCAGAAATTTCTACGATGTCGGTGTGTGTGTGTTCTGTCGAGTTGTGTCACGTATTTGTTGTGTGCAACCCCTAAACGGAGCGCATAAGCGTCACAATCAATTACACTCTTTATCTTCCAAGGAATGATTAAAATTTAGGCTTTTTTTTTTACATCTAAAGGAGAATTTGGATCATGGTGATTGGAAGGCCTTTTAGTGCCGTTATTCAACTTAATTTTCCAATGAATCACTGGTTGATATCTTGAAAGGTATTTCAGATTCGACTTTGACTAATTTTGATCACCGATTCGCTGTTTGTGCAATAGGTATGGGCATTATCAGGGGATGCAGGAATACCAAGGGCCTTTGCTGTGTAGGTGGTCACTGAAGTTAACATAGGACTGGTAGAACAATTTGTACACGTACTTCATATATATATATATAACCTTTGGTTTGCTTCCGCCCGAATTGTTCAGTCTGACGAAGGTCAAACCTTTTACTCCACCTTAGACCTACAGTTTAACGTGGAATCCGAACCACGCCCCAAAGGCAGCCCAGCGTCTTAACCACTAGGCTACCCAGGCTACCCATTTATCTACCAACCATTTTCTTTATTGTCTGGAAGAATGAACAGCTGGGTTTTGCTGCGCGCCGCCTGCCGTCACCGGGTCTCGATCCCGGGGGCGATGGATTTGTAGTCAGCGACGCTAACCACTACACCACCGAGGCATATATATATATATATATACAGGGCGTCCCAAAAAATGTATACACACTTTAAATACTTATAAAGGCAGTGTTTATTAAAATACATTTCATTTTCAAAATGTAATAGAATCTACAGACATTATTTAATTGTTTTGTCAACGCCTGTTTTCAAACTGACGTCCGTTCTGGTCCAGGCACTGCTGATAACGCGAAGCAATGGAATCGCAAACATCACGAAACATTTCGTTTGGTATTTGTGTGCATTCTCGTTCAATGGCTGCTCTCAATTCAGCGACTGTTGCAGGTTTTATAGCGTAGACTTTGTCTTTTAAGTATCCCCATAAAAAAAAGTCTAGTGGTGTGAGGTCTGGTGAACGCGGAGGGTATTCTACGAAACCCCTTCGTCCAATCCACATCCACATCGTGCCAAGTACCACTCGCAATACTCCACTCTTCGGTCCGGATCATCTTCATTAATAGCATGGACTAATCTTGGAATGTAACTTTCCATTGACAGCGCTTCAAAATGCGTTGGACAGACGATTCTGAAATTCCTACCTCACGACTCGCTTGCCGCACAGATTTTCTTGGACTTTGGTGATACGTTTCCAGTACTCTTTCT
>JAJOZX010000461.1:470000-495000 GCA_023014485.1 Bathynomus jamesi | reverse complement strand
TTATATAATATCCGATTGACGGTTAGTGTCCACGCTGAGGATCTTTATTAACATTTTCCGTGGCACGAGAGAAAAGCGCTTATATAAATCAGGCTCGCCTACTTCATAGCCGTGTTAATTTATACTAAAGGTATATTTTACCGAGGTTATGAAATAAAGGTTAAATAAAGAAACTAGTTTCTATTCTCAAAACGGAATTCACTTCAGTTTTATACGCCACAGTATTAAATCCTTCTTCTACTTAGCACTATTTTACCGTATACGAAATATAGCTCAAATTGTAGAAGCTTCTATATGAACGTTTTTCGGGCATTTAATTTCGGAAATTATTTACTGAATAATTTCTAAAAACGATCTGTTATTCAGTTAATAACTTTTAAATCCATCATGAATGATAACGTCGTGTAGGACGATTGAAAGTGTTAATTTGGGCCGTAGAACGACGCTTCCTCGGGGATCTTTTTTACTTTTAGAGAAAGTTTATGCAAATTTTCAAATATGTAATTTGGGACCTATGTCGGATCGACGAGACTATAACATCGACACAAAAAACCTAATAACCTAACCTAGCGTAGCCTAACTAATGCTAACCTAACCTAATCTAACCCACGACATACTCGTCGATAGAATGTCGAGTCGATCAGATGTGGTAATCCCGCGTAATTTATGAATTAAAGCATCTCTTAGATTTTTACTTAAAAGCAATTACCTCTCCTTGTTTGCCCGTGGCAATTATTTTTTGTGCTGAATGTTTGCGTGAATTCACAAATTAGCGAGGATGCGTTCTGGTTTTCCAAATAAGTTTCAAATATAGCAAACGTTGATCCTCCTACAAATGGCGGCGGGAAAATGGAATTTTTTATTTCGTGATTAGAAATATATATATTTCTGACTAAAATTAATTAGATGATACGATACCAGTTCAATGGATCTCCGTTTCACAAACAATTTTCGTCTGAGTTTTCTCTTTCCTGATCCCCGTAATGAACTTAACCTTGAATGAACGCTTTTAGTTGATCTGAAATGGTGCGAAAAAGAGTATTTTTAAAATGATCAAAGTTCTTCAACTGTTGAAGGAAAAGTGTCAAATCAAATTCGATTAGAAATGCTTTTTAAATGATTATTTTTGTTTCGTGTTGGCATTGACTCTGTGTAGATTTTGTTGCGGTTTTATATATATATATATATATAACTGCAATGACCACGCAGTATATTAATGTATAGAAACGACGTAAGTATAGAGGAGTGTTCTGCACACGAGGAAGAGAAATAACGAACAAATGAAAAATGAGGTGACCGCCCGGGAATCGAACCCAGGACCTTCCGATTGCCGGTCAGACATGCTACCACTACACTACGGGCCTCGATCAGTCAGAAGTCGCAATTCTCCTACATAGGGCAGAAACCAATGCCTTGAGAGGGCATCCTCGCAAATCGTGAATATGTACATTTAACTGCAATGACCACGCAGTATATTAATGTATAGAAACGACGTAAGTATAGAGGAGTGTTCTGCACACGAGGAAGAGAAATAACGAACAAATGAAAAATGAGGTGACCGCCCGGGAATCGAACCCAGGACCTTCCGATTGCCGGTCAGACATGCCTCATTTTCATTTGTTCGTTATTTCTCTTCCTCGTGTGCAGAACACTCCTCTATACTTACGTCGTTTCTATACATTAATATACTGCGTGGTCATTGCAGTTAAATGTACATATTCACGATTTGCGAGGATGCCCTCTCAAGGCATTGGTTTCTGCCCTATGTAGGAGAATTGCGACTTCTGACTGATCGAGGCCCGTAGTGTAGTGGTAGCATGTCTGACCGGCAATCGGAAGGTCCTGGGTTCGATTCCCGGGCGGTCACCTCATTTTTCATTTGTTCGTTATTTCTCTTCCTCGTGTGCAGAACACTCCTCTATACTTACGTCGTTTCTATACATTAATATACTGCGTGGTCATTGCAGTTAAATGTACATATTCACGATTTGCGAGGATGCCCTCTCAAGGCATTGGTTTCTGCCCTATGTAGGAGAATTGCGACTTCTGACTGATCGAGGCCCGTAGTGTAGTGGTAGCATGTCTGACCGGCAATCGGAAGGTCCTGGGTTCGATTCCCGGGCGGTCACCATTTTTCATTTGTTCGTTATTTCTCTTCCTCGTGTGCAGAACACTCCTCTATACTTACGTCGTTTCTATACATTAATATACTGCGTGGTCATTGCAGTTAAATGTACATATTCACGATTTGCGAGGATGCCCTCTCAAGGCATTGGTTTCTGCCCTATGTAGGAGAATTGCGACTTCTGACTGATCGAGGCCCGTAGTGTAGTGGTAGCATGTCTGACCGGCAATCGGAAGGTCCTGGGTTCGATTCCAGGGCGGTCACCTCATTTTTCATTTGTTCGTTATTTCTCTTCCTCGTGTGCAGAACACTCCTCTATACTTACGTCGTTTCTATATATATATATATATATATATATATATATATATATATATATACATACATATATATTATATATATATATATACAGGGTGGGCGGAAAGTAGCTCCCTATTTTGGATTGGTAAAAAAATACGTATATTATCCATTTATTTCAGAAGAAATAATATGAAAAGGTAGGCATACATGGTAGGTTTTCTCTAAAATTCAATGTGGGCTCCAACTCTTTCCACCAGCTTCTGGAGCCGCCCAGGAATGGCGTCCACTGACTTTAGCAGGAACTCCGGCGGGATGGAGGACATGACTTCCCGAATTCGGTCCTCTAGTTCTTCCAATGTCTTCGGTTTGGTGCGGTAGACTTCTTCCTTTACCCACCCCCAAAGAAAGAAGTCGCACGGTGTCAAGTCGGGGCTCCTGGCTGGCCATTGATGTGGACCACGACGACCCATCCAACGCCCAGGGAAGTGGGCATCCAGCCACTCACGGACAACAAGAGCGAAGTGCGGGGGGCGCCATCTTGCATAAATATCAGATCGTTGATGTTCCCCATTGGGGGTGGGTAAAGGAAGAAGTCTACCGCACCAAACCGAGGACATTGGAAAAACTGGAGGACCGAATTCGGGAAGTCATGTCCTCCATCCCGCCGGAGTTCCTGCTAAAGTCAGTGGACGCCATTCCTGGGCGGCTCCAGAAGCTGGTGGAAAGAGTTGGAGCCCACATTGAATTTTAGAGAAAACCTACCATGTATGCCTACCTTTTCATATTATTTCTTCTGAAATAAATGGATAATATACGTATTTTTTTACCAATCCAAAATAGGGAGCTACTTTCCGCCCACCCTGTATATATATATATATATATATATATATTTACACACATATATATATACACGGGGCTCCAATAAACCTTAGCCACCCCGCCCATGGCCTAAACCATTAGAGGTACAGTAAAACTAAACATACCTCACAAAAGAGAATTTAATCCTGCATTTAATGAGACAATTAAAACTTGGTGTTCCCGCCATTGGCTTCCAAGACAGCGTGAATTCGCTTTGGGTAGCTTGCCAAAAGTGACGTGAATAGATTTTGATCGTTACGCAAATTTGCTAAAACAGTTTCAATGTGTTGCGTCATTGTATCCTTCGAAAATCGATTTGCTGCAGGTTCTTGAAACAAGAGACATTCAACCTTGTCCTTTATAACTGATCCAATGTGTTCACAGACGTTCAGGTCAGGAGAATTTCCTGGCCATTCTTCATTTCCAAAGAAATCGATCTCATGGTTCCGCAACAACTGTTGAGTGGCTAATGCCTTAAAGCAGGGGGCCTTATCGTACAGAAGTGTGACCTGATCGACATCCATAACATTGTTTGGGTTTCTTAGAAAGGGAATGACATGCTGGGATAGAATAATATCACGAAAATACTGTCCATCCCAACTCTGACCATTTGGCTTCAGCACCCACATGAGCTTCTTTGCAGTGAACAAAACAAACACACCAACACAGTCTGGGCTTTTTAATAATTCGCGATAATGTTCATTGTCATCGATTTCATCTTGTGTTGTGGCCCACACGATCATTTTGGTAGTTAGGCCGATGTGTTACGTAAACAAAAAATTCATCGGAGACAGCTAAATGCATGAAATCATCCACATCCCAATCTTCAAGATAATGGGCAAACCACATTCTGTCATCGATGTTGAGTTTTTCTTGGCTTTGGAAGTTCATGCCAAGGCTTTAACCTTGCCTATGACGGTACAGTCGAATGATCTCGCCACTAACGATCTTTCCTCTCAACACTTCGATCTCTCTAGAAAGTTTAGCACAGCTGTTTTTCCGCTTACGCGTACCGTTTTCAGTGATGTCCTTTGTTTCCTGAGAGAGTGGCAAATTTGGGCCCCCAGATTTGGTTGTATCCATTTCACATTCATCCAAAGTTTTATTCCAATTTCTTTTGACGAAGTCTTCACTTCTTCGCAACTCTTTGGCAACCCATGAACGTGTTATAAAGGTGGCTCCAGCATATCACACGTTGCCTCTCCGAATCACCAATTAATTGAGAAGCCATTATATTATCACTTTATCAGCTAGAGTAATTTTAATACCTGCAATAAATAAAGAATTTTATATATTTTTATAATCACTAAAAACTATTTCGATATAAGTAAACATGTAAGCTGCAAATGGGGGGGCTAAGGTTTTTGGAACCCCTTGTATATAATATATATAAAATGAAGACCTACATTATTTTTATTTATGTTCCAGTTTTGTATTTCGCTCGTGTGTATTTTATTTTAGAATCAAATTTTATTATTTATTTATGAGTATTGGACATTGTTACCCAGTTTACCGATTCTCAAAGTCATTTCAAGTACCTATTGGAAGAGGGAAAGTTTGTGAAGTTTGTGAAGTTTTTGCTCATGATTCATGAATGCACAAAAACAAATAGAAAAGATTCTCTTGAGAATGAATGAAGTTAGAGGTTAATCTAGTCTAGGCTATTCCGAACAGTAAAGCAGAAAAAAAAGAGAATTTCTCGTTTCTGACGTCGACGAACACAAACAAATTGAAATTGAACGAAGGGCTTGGTTCGTGCATCGGGTGCAAATTGAAATTCAATTCTTCCTTCCATACTACTACTACTACTACTACTACTACTACTACACTACTACTTTAACATGCTGAACGCGTGAGCGTCGGCAAAAATCTTAATCCAGAAGAAAGTAGATGATATGATAAGTGTGACGTTTCAGTACTGAACATTAGAGGCTGTACTGAACGTTTTAAGTCTGGGTATAAATAACGGGGTTCGAGTTGTTCCCATTGAACGGAGAAACTAAGGTGCGAAAAAAAAAAAAGACGTTTGATTTAGTTGGTAAAACCTCGCATGAGGTTTATTGTTTTCGAACACGAGGTCTTTTATAAGAACTTTGTTTTAGCTTTTTCTTTCTCAATCTTCGTCAAGAGGTCCCAAATACTTGAACTCGCTTCATGGCATTAATTTTAATTCTTTTTCATACTAAAATTTACATTTCTTTAAGTATTTTTCATTTCAACTTTTTATCTCGTTTGACTGACGGTGGATGTTAAAAATAAATTGCGAGACATGATTTGAGGTAAAAGTTAGTCGTCGGCGAATCCATCTTCGATTTTGTGTGTGTGGGGGGGGGGGGGGATTACGGAGTTTGAGGAAAAAAGTTCGCCTACAAATCAATTATCATCTACTTTCTTCTGGATTAACATTTTGGTTATTTTATTTTTTGGTGAATGTAATAGTTTCAAAAACAAAACTCGGACATTACTGATTAGTAATTTTTTGGTAATCTCGTAGTTTAACGTCGCAAATTCGTCCAGGAAATTTAACATTGCAAATTATTGAAATAAATAATAAAACCGATTTGATTTACAGGATCACCGAAGATCAGGGGCCCCAGCCTTCTTTAGTTAGCCTTATAAAGCTAACTAACGAAAATATCACGACCCAAACGTTACCAATCGTTAAGTCAACTGTACGCCCTTGACGATTGGTTAGGTTAGGTCAGGTCGTGATATTTTCGTTAGTTAGCCTTATAAAGCTAACTAAAGAAGGCTGGGGGCCCTGATCTTCAGGTGATCCGATTTAGATCACGTATTGTTAGGTTAAGTTAAGTATACTTTAAGCTGTTTAAACGCAACTTAAAAGTACACCAACCCAATTTGCAACGTTAAACTACAAGATTACCATTTTTTTATGCTTTTTCGATAATTTTGTTTCTAAGCGAACATTTTTTCTTCCAAAATTGGAATTGGAATTGGAATTCCTTTTTACTGCTCCGATTTTAAGATGCGATTTTCTCATTCAGAATGTTTCATTTCTCCGCTATTAACGACTATCTCTATATAACGATTATGAAAGCATAAAAAGTTTACGTTTAAAATATGTGCTTTTGCGTGTTTACTGTTTAAGTTCGTCTTAAAGATGGAAGAATATAAATAATGTTAAAATAATATTAGCGCGGAGGTGACCGCTTTTCAAAAGTGAATTATATAATTTTACGTTGGAAGAATGTTTCCGTTAAAAAATAAGTAAATTTCTTTTTTGATTCGGAATAATTTTAAATGCGACGCCTCAATTACGATACTAATGTTTGAAGTTATTTAACACCCTTCGTAATTCCAAGGTCGTGTGACATGGGCAACCAACCTATGATGGCTTTATGCGAGATCTGAATCTTCTTATAAGGGTGGGTACATCACGCGAACGCGGAGGACGGTCGTCACCCCTCAAACTACCGATACCGAACGTCGATTAATGTCACTGAACTAACGGGAACCGGGTTGCGACGTGGCTACGTCGTAGTTCCACGCCATTTACGATTAAGTTCGAGGTTTTGGCTTTTATAATATGGCTATTGAGCGGTTTGGCTTCTATTGTTCATGGCTGTAGATGGGATGTTATTTCACTTGCCAAAATTTACATTTAGGTAAAGTAGTAATGTAAAATTCAAACGCAGTATACGTGTTAAGTTTTCATGTACGTCATTCGAGTTAAGTATGAATATATACCTACTGTATTTTTACTGCTCTCTCTTACAGTTTCCTGATTACAAAATAGGTTCGGAATTTTTACAGTCATTGAACTTTATACGTTAATTTCACCGCATTTAATAAATAGTTCGAGAGAATAAACTAAAACAAAAACTTTGACACGTCAGTAAGTTTCCCCCTTACATACGGGTTAGTCTGCGTGACCCTTGACACGTGACAATTTTTTTTTTTCAGCGATGCGTTTGGCACTCCCAAAGGGGGATTCCTTCTAAATTCTAAGATTATTAAACCACTTTTAACCCGAGTTGCGTCATATTATTCCTGGATTACTATATTGTGTTGGCTAGAAGGAACCCCCATCCCTCTTGTATTTTTATTATTTTAGTGGGGGAGGAGGGAGGGAGATCCGAAGAGCGTATCAGTTTTAAACACGAAGATAAATATCAATAAGTCTAACTGGAAATTGCGTGCTGAACTTCTTGTCATATTGTAATAATTGCAATACTCTAATACTAATTAATTTTACTAATAAAGACTGGAATTAATATTTAGTGGAATTACGAAAGAATGTTGAATATATATGAGTAAAACCAGTCGCATTTCAGCCCGTCCTCGCGCTCCATTTATTTTCACATTGCGCTTTGCCAAAATTTTCCTCCTTTCACCTTCGTTGAAGTTCACTTCGGTTGAAGTCGCTCATTTTTTATTAGTTTTATTTGTTTTTTTTTCCCATGAAACCGCTTTTAGGTTCATTTTCAGATTCGTTGACGCCGCTGCGAGAAAAGGACCAATTCCCAGTGTTTATTTGGTTGCATTTTTGTCCATTGTGATCCGTTGGAAGCGGCAAACCATCGGTAAAACTAGCGAATGAATCTAAACACAATTTTTGACTCGGAGACACCACAATGTAAGACATCTTTTAAGTGCTTTTCGCATGTTCCTCACATTTACCTCAAATCATGGACTTTAGGCTTATGTCATGGATTTGGTCTACATTCTACAATCTCGTCATGCAGAAACTAACAGATACTTAATGAATTCAGAATGTAGCTCGGGAGAAGCTCTCAACGTTCATGATTTTAGAGCAAATCGTCTCACCAAAAGAAAAGTAATTCCATCAAAGTACGAGCGCGTCAAATTTAAGTTTCGAGAAAACGCGCATTAAAGTTTAACAATGTAAATAGCCATAAAATCATCAAATATTCGTCGATTATGATGAACTTAGTCTCAGTTTGAAGGTATTTTGTCGTAGATTATAGGAAAGGATAAAGTGTCCGAATTTGGGACCATGGCGGGCTCGTCACTGTCGCACGGATCGCCTCGTATAATCTATATATTATAATAAGAGAGCTGTCCGTCTGTCTGTCCGTCCGTCACACTTTCAGAAATTGTTAAAATAAAAATTCAGAAATTGTAAAAAAAAATCAGAAATTGTATTACGGGCGGCAATGTGAAGCTCGAGATTTTCATGACTGTGTTATTTTCTGTAGTTTAGCAATGGGGGAAGGGTGAGGGTGGGGGGAAGGGTGAGGGTGGGGGGAAGGCTGGGGGTGGGGGTAATGGGGGATGGGTGTGGTAATGAGGAGGGGTGGGGGTAATGGGGGAGGGGGTTAGCCCCGAAGTTGTATGAATGGGGGTGAGGAGGTTTTGGGAGATACCAGATTCAGAAATGTTGACACAATGTGAAGCTCAAAATTTTCACGGCTGGGTTTTTTTTTTTTAGTTTAGCCAGTCTAACCGTCAGCGAAGTGACGGGAACTGTACTAGTCTATATTATAATAAGAGAGCTCTCCGTCTGTCCGTCACACTTTCAGAAATTGTGAGAAAAAAATTCAGAAATTGTAAAAAAAATTCAGAAATTGTATTACGGGCGGCAATGTGAAGCTCAAGATTTTCATGACTGTGTTTTTCTGTAGTTTAGCAATGGGGGAAGGGTGGGGGAGGGGTTAGCCCCCAAGTTGTATGAATGGGGGTGAGGAGGTTTTGGGAGATACCAGATTCAGAAATGTTGACACAATGTGAAGCTCAAAATTTTCACGGCTGGGTTCTTTTTTTGTAGTTTAGCCTGTCTAACCGTCAGCGAAGCGGCGGGAACTGTACTACACCTTTTCACTCTCAAATTAAAACAACTGAATTTCAAATTAAAATAAATGAATTTCAAATTAAAACAACTGAAGTTTAAATTAAAGCAAGTGAAATACAATTTAAAATATATGAAAGTCAATTTAAAACAGAGATTGTGTAAAATCTGAATGTGCATCGAAAGCTTTTATTTTATAGCTGGTGGGAGTACTTGGCATCTGAAACACGTTGGCAACATTCACAAGTCCCTAGCAACCGTTGCTATCCATGACTCGACTCTCTCAGTTACCAAGGACGTCCTCTCTGACCCGGCCAGCTCTCACTCGCTCTCACAGCTGTGTATTTCAAGGTTATTAAAAGAACTGAGTTACGCTTTACTGTGATGATTTGGATTATTTTTACAATATAAATTTCTACAGGGTGATCCAAAAGTCTCTCCAATTATTTCACGTCCATGATTGAATAATGGGAGCTAGGCTATTAGGCCTTTTTGTTTAGGCTACATCTATCAAAGCATAGGCTATTAGGCTGTTTCTTACTGCGGAGAGACTTTTGGATCACCCTGTAGAAATTTATATTGTAAAAATAATCCAAATCATCACAGTAAAGCGTAACTCAGTTCTTTTAATAACCTTGAAATACAGAGCTGTGAGAGCGAGTGAGAGCTGGCCGGGTCAGAGAGGACGTCCTTGGTAACTGAGAGAGTCGAGTCATGGATAGCAATGGTTGCTAGGGACTTGTGAATGTTGCCAACGTGTTTCAGATGCCAAGTACTCCCACCAGCTATAAAATAAAAGCTTTCGATGCACATTCAAATTTTACACAATCTCTGTTTTAAATTGACTTTCATATATTTTAAATTGTATTTCACTTGCTTTAATTTAAACTTCAGTTGTTTTAATTTGAAATTCAGTTGTTTTAATTTGAGATTCATTTCTTTTATTTTGAGATTCATTTCTTTTAATTTGAAATTCATTTATTTTAATTTGAAATTCAGTTGCTTTAATTTGAGAGTGAAAAGGTGTAGTCTCTATAACAGTTGACTGAGAGACTGAAAGTCAAAGTTACGATTTATGTCTTCGTTCTTGTAAATTTTAATAAATGAAACGTATTAAATATTTGATCAACCATTGTGATTTCTGCATCTTTTTGAAGGATTGTGCAATAAATGTCTACTGCGTGAATTACTCAATAAATCAAAGGTGTACTTTTTGAAATCTAAAATTTTTTGGCTCACATTCTCCTACTTGAATTTTATATACAGGGTGTTTCATAACATGTGGGACGCACTTTCAGGATGGATTCAGGACCTGAAAACAATGAAAAAAGTTTATATAAACATATGCCCGAAATCGCTTTGTTTCCGAGTTACAGCCCGTTTTGTGTTCCAGCAATTTTCTCCGCAAACTGTTTATAAAACTGCTTGCCGACAATGTTTGTGAGTGTGTACGAGACTTATTTCATGTATGGCCTTGCCGATTGTAATGTTTCGTACACTCTATGATATGTTTCAATATCGTTGAGTGTAGAGCCATCAGTCAGTCAGAGGTGCATCGCGGTGTTTCATAGTTCGTATTCGTAACTTCTTACCGTTGAATAAGTGCAGTCTAGTGAAAAAAAAACTTAAAAGTTTTTGTGCTATACAGTGATAGTGTGCATTTGAAGTGAGAATCGAGGCTTATTCAAACAGATTAATGGCAGACATGCATCTCATGTATGGACTTGCCGAGTGTAATGCGGCCGCAGCAAGACGTCTGTATGCGGAAAGGCTTCCGAATCGCCGTCTGCCAAATAAGAAGACCTTTCAGAGAATATACCAGCGTCTTGGTGATACAGGATCATTCAACAAGCGAGTTTCAAATTGTGGTAGACCAATCAGCGCAAGAACTGTTGAGTTCGAGGAGCGGGTCCTGAATCGCGTGGAGGAACATCCTGGTGTCAGCACCCGAGGGATAGCATCAGCAGAGGGTGTAAGATACACAACTGTGTGGAGAATTTTACGGGAACAACAGCTTTACCCATATCACATTCAGAGAGTACAAGGCCTTACTGTCACTGAAGCTGATTTCCCACCACGAGAGGCTTTTTGTACTTGGTTCTTTCAACCGTGTGCTCGCGATCCTCTTTTTCTATCCTCCGTGTTGTTTTTTGATAAGGCTGCCTTTACAAGAAATGGCGTGATCAATTTTCACGACACTCATCACTAGGGCAGTCAAAAGTTGACCGAAAAAATTAAGAAAGTTGACCTTACGAATTGAAAAAATTGACTTATAAAGTTGCCTTTACTTTCAATAATAAAAACGATAATTTAATTACTTATTCTTGCTCTTCTACATCAGTTGACCGATTGTGGTAAATTATGAAGTATTTGCCGACATTTTCTGGCAAAAAATTGCGATCCTTACTTAATAATTTATTAAGCATGGAGAAAGATCTCTCTACAGCGGCAGTTGTTGGTTGACATTGCAAAAGCTGACCATAAACTGTTGGTGAGATTTCAGGTCTACTGAGGTTAATTATTTCACAAATACCATTTGTCCTGAGTCTTGTTTCAATGTATTGTTTGACTGAACACATATCTTCGCCAAGGTTGATAGAAGAAATGGTTTCATATGCCTCTCTAATGGTGCAATCAGATGCTTCCATCCTAGTCACTAAGCTAGCAATCAAACTATAATTCATTTTGATTGACATTAGTTGCTTTGGCAGTTTTTCATTAGCAACACTTTCTTTAGCCTTCTGAACAATGATTCCTTCATCTTCAAAATTTTCCACAATTGTCTTCACATTTGGAAAATTGTCTGCATAATAAAAAGCAGCGTTCAGCCAGCTTGCCCAACGTGTTACAATCGGTTCTGGAGGAGTTCCTATTTCAGCAAACAATTCCTTCCTTCTTTTGTTTTTAAGAGTAGAAGCCTTGACACATGCAATTAAAGTGTCAACATCACTATAAAATGCTCTTATTTGCATCGCACAATTATGTAACAGATGCGCAAGACACGTTACATGGAAAAGTCTTGGAAAAAGTTGCTTGAGTGTCGCTCCAGCTGACACCATGTAACGAGCTGCATCAGACAGAAGTAAACAGAAATTTTCTCTTGGTATCTCGAATTCTTTTACAGTATCGTCAATCTTGTGTATGACAGTTCGTGCATTAACATTTCCAAGAAGAACATCGCACCTGATTAAATATGTTTTCTTGGGAACATCAATAGATCCAGCAAGTATGTTCAAATATTTTGAGCCCCTTACTTCACTTTCATCAACAATTAGGAAAACTAATTTACCCTCTAGCAAATGTTTATTCTACTTAACTCGCTTTCTGCCTGTTTCATTGCTATTGATCTGCAAGTTGACACGCAAGGCACTGCTACACCTAATTCAGAGAACAATTGTTTCACATGAGGGTTGCTCAACTTATGAAGAGGTATGTTGGCTGACAGAAATGTAGTCACAAGTTTTACCGAAAAATCTGAAAACTTGTACTTTAAAAGAGTTTGCGTCTTTTCATTTCCCACATTTTGGTCTATACCACGCTGGTGCTTTTGGGTAGAGCGATGTTTATCCACAGAAAAGGATTTGTCATGCTTGACCACAACACAACAAATCTGACAGTATAGCTCATTTTTTCCTGAACAAATGAATTCATTAGGATATTTTGCAATTATAGCGCGCACTTTAGCAATAGAACTAACTGCAACTTTTGGCATTTTAAATATCTGAAATCAAAAGAAATCGAAATCAGTGAAATCACAAATCAGAAAAAATCACAAATCAAAAATGGTAACCAGTAACCACAATACATACAACACAACCACATCCAAAACCAGAACGGACATAACTGAATAAGACAAATACGAGCAGCGAAGTTGCCAGTTAACCAAAAAGATGCCAATTTTTAGTTATTTTAATTATTTATTCCAAAAAAATTGACTTTATTTACCTCATTGCTATTTTTTGACCTAACAGGTAAAAGTTGACTTTTGGTTGACCTGTTAACTTTGGTAATATACCCCCTACAGGTGTTTTTATTGCATTTTCAGTCGTTTCAGCGAAAAGTGCCCCATAGGAAACTTTGACTTTATTGACTTTTGACCGCCCTACTCATCACTGAACCGAAGAGAATCCGCATGCAATCATCCAGTCAAGGCACCAACAACAATTTAGTATCAGTGTATGGGCAGGACTTATTGCCGACAACTTAATCGGTCCTTTTGTTTTGCCTGGAAAATTAACAGGAGAATCCTATTCCAATTTTTTAAGGAATGATTTAAGCGATTTACTAGGTGAAATTCCCCTTGGTGTCCGACGTCGTATGTGGTTTATGCATGACGGCGCTCCGCCTCATTCTAGTCGAGTAGCCAGAGACTCTTTGGATGACAATTTCCCATAAATGGATAGGCCGTGGAGGACCCATTGCGTGGCCCGCTCGCTCCCCGGACCTGAATTCACTATATTTTTACCTGTGGGGTCATCTGAAATCCATCGTTTACGTGACACCCATTAACAACGTTGAAATGCTTCGCCAACGTGTAGAACAAGAATGTCAGAAAATCCGAGTAATACCTGGAATGTTTGAACGCGTCAGGCATTCTATGACGAGGCGTGTTCAGGCGTGTATTCAAGCGCAAGGCCGTCATTTTGAGCACTTCCTTTAAAGGTAGGGCGGATACTTGCTGGAACACATAACGGGCTGGAACTTGGAAACAAAGCGATTTTGGGCATATGTTTATATAATCTTTCTTCATTGTTTTCAGGTCCTGAATCCATCCTGAAAATGCGTCCCACATGTTATGAAGCATCGCATATATATATATATATATATATATATATATATAATATATATATATACTGTATATATAAAACCACGAAGGAAAGGAAACACAGAGTGGTGCTCAAGCGCTTTCGTCTAATGACATCCTCAGGAACACTGAGGATGTCATTAGACGAAAGCGCTTGAGCACCATTCTCTGTTTCCTTTCCTTCGTGGTTTTATTCATCACAAATATTTTTGACGTGTTACTTTCGTGAAATAATTTATATATATATATATATATATATATATATATATATATATATATATTATATATATATATATACACGGTGAACCAAAAGTAGGTGGACAGTAGGTTGAATACGGTTTGTGTTATATTATATTATAACTATGGTGTTCATTATAACTATGGTGTTTATGTTTTATTATATTAAATATTATAACTAAATTTATTTAAATTTTATTTTGTATTATAGTTTACAAAAAAATTAAATATGTATTCTCAAAATAAACGTTATCATTTACTGTCCACCTACATTTGGTTCACCCTATATATATATATATATATATATATATATATACACACACACACACACACACACACACACACACACACAGTATCGTGCAAAAGTATGAGTCCACTGTCAATCTAATAACTATTAGATAATCTGTCGTATGAAAATTGGTTTTGATACTAAAATACACATTAACTAGAACCTCTGGTTCATATTAACGTATAACTAAGTTATGATATTACTTAAGTGTATAAAGTTGTATTAGCTGGATGACTCTCTAGTCTGCATAAATTGGACTTGATGGTTGATTTATTATATTACTTATAACGCATATGTTTAAAGATCTAGCGAACTATTGATGATGGATCTGCAGTAAATGCTCCTAAGCTATTGTTATATCAGTATTTACAATTAAAAGTATTGATATATTCACCTAAATTCTGAAAAACAAATTTATCCAAAACGTTTCTCATTATAATCCTCATTTATGCTGTTTTTTTTCTTTCACAGGCTTAAGAAATGACGAAAAGTACAATTTCTGATGAGAATAGATATAAAATAATATATTTGCATGGTGAGGGACTGAGTCAAAGAAAAATAAGTGAATCCATAGGTATTTCCAAAACTGGTGTAAAAACAATCTTGGCTCGTCAGAGATCAAATGGGACTCCCAGTTGGTCGTCCTAGATTAGAGAGGCCTTCTAAGCTTTCTCCATCTGATCTACAATATCTAAAGATTACTTCCCTTCGAGACAGACGCAAATCCAGCACTTCATTCGCAGCAGATCTCGAAAAAACAACAGGTGTCTCAGTTGATCCCTCTACTGTACGAAGGAAGTTTAACTCAGTAGGTCTCAGATGTCCAATGCTTATGTTCCAAAGCATATTTTCTTCTCTTCTCTTTATTTCCATTCCTTAAAAGTGGCTTTTTTGCTGCAACACATTCTTTAAGACCTACTGAGTTAAGCTTCCTTTGTACAGTAGAGGGATCAACTGAGACACCTGTTGTTTTTTCGAGATCTGCTGCGAGTGAAGTCTCTCACCATGCAAATGTATTATTTTATATCTAATCTCATCAGAAATTGTACTTTTCGTCATTTCTTTAGCCTGTGAAAGGAAAAAAACAGCATGAATTAGGATTATAATGATAAACGTTTTGGATAAATTTGTTTTACAGAATTTAAGTGAATATGTCAATACTTTTAATTGTAAATACTGATATAACAATAGCATAGGAGCATTTACTGCAGATCCATCATCAATAGTTCGCTAGATCTTTAAACACATGCGTTATAAGTAATATAATAAATCAACCCTCAAGTCCAATTTATGCAGACTAGAGGGTCATCCAGCTAATACAACTTTATACACTTAAGTAATAACTTAGTTATACGTTAATATAAACCAGAGGTTCTAGTTAATGTGTATTTTAGTATCAAAACCAATTTTCATACGACAGATTATCTAATAGTTATCAGATTGACAGTGGACTCATACTTTTGCACGGTACTGTATATATAGTTTGCAAAATATGAACGTATTATTCTGAATTTTATGTTCAAAAAAGCATTTTTAATATAGAACTTAATCTCTCACGTTTACAAAAATTGAAATTGAGGCGTTTTCTCAATTTGAGCTTCTTTATCTCGGGTGTTTGCAGTTGTTTTTGGGAGACACGCTCCAAAAGCTTTATCTTAATTTTTAGTTATCAATTCATATTCACAGATTCCGACTCTTCCATTTAAGGCGTTTGTCCAAAATCTACTTTGGTCAACCCTCTGTATGTTCTACAAGAAAAGTAAACGGACACCTTCGTGGTGTTTCCATTTTTTATTATTTGATAATAAAAGTCGATAAATAACAAGATTTATTGAATGAATATATTTAAAATGGTGGTGTTTTTCCCCTTTCCATTGTGTAAAATTGACACATTCTGGCATTCCATTGATGAGCTGTGCCATTTGTTCTTGAGGACAATCATCGTGGTGTCTACTTACTTTTGTCAACCCTCTGTACAACCATATTCAAGATGTGTACAATGTTTGTTGTGCTACTACACACTACACTAACTGCAACGTTATTTCCATAGCATGACGCAGTTTTTAATTCATTATTTAATTTGAAATAAAAATAATAATAATAATAATTATGAAAATAACTTAATATTTTTTCATTATTGTTACAGTCGGCTCGAAGATTTTTTAAACTCACTAGAAAACCCATTCCATGTCCTCCTCTGATAGAGCTTTTCACTTCATATGTACGTTCGTATATATACAGGGTGGCGCAAAAGTCAGGAACCATAGGCACATTTTATTAAATTATAATAAACGTTCGAATTGGTGGCCTTCCACTTGGAGACACTTTCTGACGCGTTGAATGCATGATGTTTGAACATTCCTTAACACATTGGTACTGATTTTGGCACACTCGGATGTGATTTTATCCTTTAGAGAACGTATGGTTCTGGGTCGATCAGCGTAGACTACCGACTTGAGATGGCCCCACAAGAAAAAGTCAAGAAGCGTGAGGTCTGGAGACCTAGGTGGCCATTCCACGGGCCCTCGCTGTCCGATCCACTTGCTTGGGAATGTTTCATCTAAAGAGCTCCGGACGATGGTTGCGAAATGTGGTGGTGCACCATCCTGCTGAAACCACATCTCCGCCCGTTCTGCCAATGGAATGTCGTCCAGTATAGGCATTAGAAATGTTTGCAGCATATGCAGATATGTTTCACCTGTTACATTGCCGTCGAAAAAGTACAGACCAATTAACCGATCCCCCTAGAGCGCAGCCCACACCATAATTCGTGGATCGAATTGCACGTGTCCTTCCTCCATCTAGTGGGGTTCTCATTGGCCCAATAGCGTGCATTATGCCTATTGACACGACCGCTGAGGTGAAATATCGCTTCGTCGTTGAACATGATCCTTCGCTGAAGCTGTCGATGTTGTAGAAACCACTGGCAGAACTCTACACAACGGTTTGCGTCGTCACCGTGCAGTTCCTGAACGAGTTGTACTTTGTAGGGGTGGAAACGATTTGTTGTAAGAATTCGTTGAATGGATCTTGTGGAGATGCCCGTTTTCTGGGATAACTTCCTTAAGGACTTACGTGGCTGTTTTCGAGGTGATTGAGTACCGTCAGTGATGTTGCTGCATTGGTTGAATTTTTTGGCCGGCCACTACGCGGCCGATAATGAACACTTCCCGTTTCTTTGAAGCGAGTGAACAGTTTTCTAACTAATGCCTGAACAACTGGCCGCCTCTCAGGGTGTTTGTCATTAAAAGCAGTATCAACTGATCGGTGTGTGTTACCACGCCTTGCACACATTGAAACTATTTCCACCCGTTCATCTATTGTAAGTTTCTGTGCCACAGGTTCAACAACAAATCTGAAAAGAACAAAACACATATTAAAACACAAATTATTAAAATGTGCCTATGGTTCCTGACTTTTGCACCACCCTGTATATATTTAACCTTTGGTTAATCTTTCGTTAGGTTCCGCCCGAATTGTTCATTCTGACGAAGGTCAAGCTTTTCACTCCACCTTAGACCTACAGTTTAACGTGGAATCCGAACCACGCCCCATCAGCAGCAGCCCAGCGTCTTAACCACTAGGCCACTCAGGGTACCCATTTATCTACCAACCACTTTTTTGTTTTTTATTGTGTGAAAGGATGAATAGCTGGGTTTTGCTGCGCGCCGGCTGCCGTCATCGGGTCTTGAACCCGGGGCGATGGATTCGTAGTCAGCGACGCTAACCCCTACACCACCGAGGCGCATTACACCACCGAGCATATATATATATATATATATATATATTGCATGCCGTTTGATCGAACCGTATAAATATATAAATGAACAAGAGCATACGTGAGTTATGTTTTACTAATTTATAGGCAAAGTAATTATAGTATTCTTTATTATTGGATTAGCCGTTGAGTTGCCAACTTTTAATTTCGTCATAAATGTTTTTGTGTTTTGTTTGGTACCCGATCTGTTTCGTATCTCGTGTTTCTGAAATTCAGTGAGAACTTTTTACTTGGAAATTTTAGTTCGACGGTTTTTAAAGTTTAATAGCGTACCTTTTTTTAAAAATAATAATCGCTCTAAAAGGTGTAATTTATTTTCAAAATTTGAGTCATGTCGAGATAGAATAACTCGTTAAAATATTTGATTTGGGTCGCAATGGTTACAAAGTTGAGGTCAGATAGACGGATAATGGGTATGGAGTTGAGGTCAGAATACGGTTCGATGTTGAGTGTATTCAGAAACCAGAAACCGTTTTTCTTTCCTTAGCTTATCTGGATTGCTGCTGCTGCTGCTGCTAGTCAAGTTTTCCGCATGAGTGAAACAAACCTGCGGTGTGTACGATCGGAGTTTTTATCGTATTTGGCAAAATAATAATAATAATAATAATAATAACTTTATATCTTTTAAATTCGGTGGTGTGGAACGGTATTGAAGATCAAATGCCATTTGTGGAGAGCGAAAGGAAGGAAGGGAATCCGTTGACTCGTTGAACCTTCTTAAGGGAAACCAAAACTTTCTCTTATCTGATGGATGGTGGAAAGGAATTAGAGAGATGCGTGAGTACTCTTTCTTCCCGCGCGCGAGTTCCCCTCTTCCTCGGTTCGGCAATACTTACCGCAGTCTACGTTCCTTCGAGGTAATTTGATCGTAGATTCGTCTAAATTTACTCTCCTTTATTCGACCGCTTTACCTTGTCGTCTCGTACAAATTTATTATCGACACAATTAGATTCCATGTCTGTTATCCGCTGTTGGGGCATTGTACGAAATGGGTGCAGCAAAAGGGCCGAATCGCGAGTTAACGGGTGTGTTGTGGTGTGTTCACTTTGTAAATTGATTCGATGTTGCGTGTGTATGTGTGCGTGTGTTGAAGAATGTTCTTTGAGTAAAGAATTTAGAAGGTATCTATTCGTCATTGGGGCGGAAAAAAAAAGCTCTCCTAAATTTAGTATTCTTATCGAAGATACGATCATGTCCATTAAGCGCATTTTCTCTGTTTTAAAGATTAATTAAATCTATTACACGCATTTTTATCATTTTGCAAAAGGTAAAACATGACTGTACAATGTGCCCGTACGTGCCGGAATACAACTCTCTCTCTCTCTCTCTCTCTCTCTCTCTATATATATATATATATATACAGGGTGTCCCATAAGTCCGGCATCATAGGAGAAAATCATATTTTTCTATTTCTACAAACCATAATTCATATTTTTCTCTTTCTACATGCCATAATGTCTGTGAGCAAGGAAGAACGAATCCAGATAATTCTACTCATAGGAAATCGGAGTCAAAGAGAGGCCGCTGCTGAATTTAACAGACTGCATCCAGACCGCGAGCCAATAACACAGAGTTGTGTTAGCAGACTTGTTGCAAAGTTTAAGGAAACAGGATCCATAGAAGATAAACCACGCAGTGGACCTTCAAGGAGGTCCACTGACGATGATACAGCGACTGCTATCCTGGCTCATTTTAACAGAAGTCCCAATAAGTCTCTTCGGCGATTGTCCGCCGAGACAGGAGTGTCGAAAAGTAGCATCCATCGCATTCTTCAGGCTCACAAATGGCATCCATATAAACTTCAGATCCTACAGAAATTAAGCGAAGATGATGATGATCCCGACCGGCGGATGGAATTTTGTGAATGGGCTATGGAACAATATGCTCGGGATGCCAATTTCCCGTCCACCATTCTGTTCAGTGACGAGGCTGTTTTTTATGGAAATGGTGAGGTAAGTACAGAACACCCGCTACTGGTCTTAAAACAACCCTCACTGGTATACCTCTTCAAAGGAACAAGGTGCATCTCGGGTGATGGTATGGTGTGGCATTTGGAAGGATCGCATCATAGGCCCCCTCTTTTTCGATGAACATGTCACTGGAGGCACCTACCTACGTATGCTCAAGGAAGAAGCATTTCCCAGTGTCTTGAACGAAGAAGGAAATTTCCCAACATGGTTCCATGAAGACGGCGCTCCTGCACATTACAGCACCCAAGTAAGGGAATACCTGTACCAACAATTCCCTGGTCATTGGATAGGACGTCGAGGCCTGTGGAATGGCCAGCTAGAAGCCCGGACTCACGCCACTAGATTTTTATCTCTGGGGCCACTTGAAAGCGCTGGTATACGCAGAGAAAATTAGGAATGTTGAACATTTGCGGCAGCGCATTATTGGGGCATGTAACACCATTACTCCTGACATCATTCACCGTGTGCTTGCTGACTGGATATCACGTCTGAATTTGTGTATTGAAAACAATGGTGGATATATTGAGCCCGTTCTGTAAATAAAAGCTTTTGTTTTGCCTTTTTTATTATTTTTCCTATGATGCCGGACTTATGGGACACCCTGTATATATATATATATATATATATATATATATATATATATATACAACACACGTGTGTGAGTAGGTCGGGGAAAGTGTAGTTTCATTATTTATGGTTTTGTGTGTGTTTTAATGTGATTTAAGGGCGGAAATTTTATTCGTAATAAATTGTCCATTCATTATTATGGAAGTTTCGTGCAAATATTTGTTCTTATTAATTTTTTTCGTATGAAGAATAGTGTTTATAAATGACTGTAACATATTGTTTATATTTTTCAGGAGTTTACCGATTAGTTTTTGGCCAAGATTTTACTGGTTATTTTTGGCCAAGATTTTACTCTTAAATTTATGGTGGTCATCATTTTGGTTATCTAACATCGAATATTTTGAATATTGAATATTTCTTTCATAGTTAAAGAAATTAACTGTTAACTTTTTAAACTGTAATTAAGTAACGTCATTTTAACCAGCCAATCTCTCTCTCTCTCTCTCTCTCTCTCTTCTCTCTCTCTCTCTCTCTCTCTCTCCGGTATAACGGGCATTGTATTATATTCAACAGTAATATACTGTAACTGCGGAGGAGACTGTTGAATCGCATTCAATAGTCACTCGGGCGCTGTAACATCCAATATAATTATATTCAATGTTTGTGTAAAGATTGGAGAGAAGATGACCCGAAGAACTTTCTTTCCAAATTGGTTTCTCTTCAAATTGGTTAATACTCATTCCAAACCCGAATCATAATTTTAAAATTGAATGAATTAACAAAGATTTATAGAAAACGGGATGCGAGAGTCTCGGGCGTTCGCCGAGATACCGAAACTAAAAATTCTACTCCCAAAACCTATTTTTAGATACTGAACTGTATTTTAACAATGAATGTTAATATGTACTTCATTCAAATATTTAATTATAATCGTTATAAGTAAAGAGTGTAAAACCTATAATAAAATATATTGTAAAACGCGTCTGTATTAAAATCTGGAAAGTAGTACAGATATACAGTATGTGCAGTTATTATTATTATTATTATTATTATTATTATTATTATTATTATTATAAAAAATTGCTACGTACATTACTCGCACAGTATAACGTTTTGGTATTGGATTATCGATTCCAGATTTTAACACGAACATATTTCAAGTATACTAAATTATCGTTTCAGGTGTTATATTTGTAAGTGCGCAAAAGACGTGCATTGTTTTAAGAAAAGAAGACATTTGCCGTTAGAATTAGCGACTTTGTAAACGTGAGAAGTTACAGTTTGTTTTTTAAATTACCAATAACAACACGATGAATTAATTGTTACTGTAAATCTGTTTATTACATTTTGTAATCATTTTTTATTTTCTTACTGTTAACATACCAGTGAGCCTTTGATTAGAAAATTTACGGTTTAACATTTAAATTAAGTTTAAAATTGGTAAATCTACTGTTGCTGTATAATTTTAATTTACTGTTACCCTTCAGAATTACAGTAATTACTAAGGATATCGTCAACTGATATAAAATGTTAACAGTAAAACAACAAAATACAATTCAAATAAGAATTCTCTGCAATTCACACCTGAAACTGTAATTTACTTTGTTTTACAGCTCATACCTTATGAACCTTATGTTGCTTCGTGCGTTGGTCTCTCTTCACACGGAGGTGAAGCTGGTGGCCCCGCCTCTATACGAGTATTTTTTTTTTTTTTTTTTTAGTTCAGGAAGAACCGATTCGCCTCTATTTAAAGGGCATATCTCAGCGGAAAAACAAAGAAAAAGTGAGAGGAAAGACAGAGGAAAAAGAAAGGGTGGAGGGGACAGTCGAAGTGGAAAAAGACCAAGGATGACAAGGACTGCAGGATCGAGCCCCATCATCCTTGGGTGCTAGGGCCGGGAGGGCGCACGTGAAACCTCCAGGAACAAGCACGTACAAACGAGCACAAAGAGCACTCAAGAGCATGAGCTTAGAACCCCCTTGCGGGGTTATACGAGTATATATGTATATATAAAACCTTTCAACCTTTCAAAGGTTCCGCGCGATGATTCCTCATTTCGCGAAGGTCAAGCTTGTCGCCCCTCTTCTCGAGTTTGCCTGGTGAAGTAGTGAGTTGGTTTCTTGTACTCTCCACCTCACATAGCCAGGTACGCCCGGCTCATCGGGGATTGTTCTGAGCCAGGCATCTAATCTTCTTTTGAAGATGTCCACTGTAACACCATTCGTGTTTCTTAGGTCTTTGGGCAGCTGATTAAACAGTTTTGGTCCTCTCACAACAAAACTATTTTCTTTCAGGGTTAAAGATGTTCCCTGTCTCGCCTTTAATTTGGGAACACGACACAGTCTTCCTTTTCTACTTTCCACCGTTGTTTGGGGAGTTACAGGGATCAGAGTTAGATTAGGGACTAGTTTCTCCATTATTTTCCAAGTGTAAATAATGGTGTATCTCTCTCTTCTCCTTTCCAGTGAATATAGGTTTAGTTCGCGTAACCTTTCCCAGTAATTTAGTTCTTTGCATCCCTTGATCTTGACTGTGAAGCAATGTTCCCTCTACTGTAAGATGTGCGCGTGTGCGCACGCACACGCGTTGTGAAACCCGCGCACACAGCAAAATAAAATGCGCACAGGCTCAAGTATCATGAGTCACGACAGTAAATGAAGTAATTTCAAAAATATACCGTCATACAAGGTCTGACCATTTGCATCAACATACTCTGTAGTCGCTCTTTTCAGTATTAACCCCTTCCGCCCGACTTCGCCGACGTCCGCGCAATTACGCAATACAGATTTTTTTTACTCTAATTATATAATTATTTGCATTTTTTTCTTTTA
The DNA here is from genome assembly GCA_023014485.1 of Bathynomus jamesi. Taxonomy (NCBI): domain Eukaryota; kingdom Metazoa; phylum Arthropoda; class Malacostraca; order Isopoda; family Cirolanidae; genus Bathynomus; species Bathynomus jamesi. Next base: position 471,473 of record JAJOZX010000461.1, on the reverse strand, counting down.
TACATTAACGCATTGAATATAAACCTTATCTCTCTTATTTTTGCATAAAAACAATAGTAATTATCTCATAATTCATAAAAAAATAAAATTATTTTTTATTTTATTCCTATTTTGTGAATGGATAAAATCATGTATTAATCTTGATAGTCTATTTTAAATTGCTAAATGCTAAAAATTGTTTTGAGAAATGATAAGTAAAATAGTCATAAATGCAAAAAAAACACTATTAGAGTAGGTTTTTATTTTCATAAAATAGTCATTTTCAATTAATGTTATTTTTATTTTATTTCTTTATTTTGTTGAATTTTATTTTAATATTTTTTATTTTATTTTAATATTTTTAGAATGGATAATTTTTTTTCTTTTTTAAGAATATATAATATTGAAAACAGTTTTTTAATATCCATTTAATAGTACCGTAATGATCGAGCTATCACCTTATGGAAATAATATTTATCAAGTATTTAATATTTATATATATTTTATTTTGAAGATAATAGCGCTCAGAAAAGTTCGCACAATTTTTCACCATGAATCTAAATGTATGCACAACGAAAATTTCTTTTGCACACGGACTAAAAAAAATTAGAGGGAACATTGCTGTGAAGCTTCTCTGAATCCCTTCTAGCTGTCTAATGTCTTCTTTTTTATATGGGCATGTTAGGACCGAGCAGTATTCCAATTTGGGTATGATCAGTGTTTTCAGTTGAGGAATCATTACATTCCTATCCCTTCGTTTAAAGGTTCTCAGTATCTGCCCCGTTATTCTCTTTGCTCTGTTTACTGCTATCTTATTTTGTTTCAAATTTCGCATCATCAGTCATTACAACCCCTACATCTTTTGCTCTAGAATTTTTCTGAATTTCCTGTTCATTTGGCGTATAATATTCCATGGATTTTAGGTCTTCTCTTTTTCCGTACCGTAACAGCTGAAATTACTCAGTGTTAAACTTCATATTGTTGTCTTCCGTCCACTTGTAGATTCTGTTCATGTCGGTTTGTAGAGACCCTATATCTTCTGGGTTTCTTATTTTTCTACTGATCTTTGTGTCATCAGCAAAGGATGTTACTGTGCTGTCTCTGATAATGTCTTCATCTATGTCAGTTAGCATGATTATGAAGAGTAGTGGAGCTAATACTGTTCCTTGTGGTACTGAGCTGAGGACCTCTGATTCTGATGAAGATACTCCTTGTACTTTAACGACTTGCCGCCGCTCACTAAGGAAATTATATATCGATTTCCCTACTTTTCCTGTTATTCCCATATATTTCAGATTATGTATTATGATTCCATGATCACACTTGTCGAACGCTTTGGCAAAGTCTGTGTATATTACATCATAGTTTTCATTACTTTCAAGTGCATCAATAATGTTGTTGTAGTGTTCCATAATAGTATAATATATATATATATATTATATATATATATATATATATATATATATATATATATATATATATATATATATATAT
>JAJOZX010000461.1:277500-465000 GCA_023014485.1 Bathynomus jamesi | reverse complement strand
TAATTATGCCAAAAGAAAAATAATAGAATCTGTATGTATAGAAGATCATTTTAATTTGTGTGAAGGTACTTATAAGCTTGACCCTTTGATGAAGTTCTTGTTCAAAAAATCACTTCCGGTGTTGGGTGAACGGAATCTAACCGAGGTGTGAATTTCTTAATGGTCTCTGGCCTTCTACGAGGGGCGGTCAGAAAATAAGTTTACACCGCGTATAATTTCGTAACTAAATGACCTACATTGATTATGTTTGTATCGGGTGAATTCGTTAATCATTGTTGGCAACACTGCACGTCGATTCGGCTGCCATTTACCGTACATTGCTTATATGAGTCAGTTGAACATTGCGGCTCGACTGGAACAGTGCCCTGTCTTTTCTGCAACGATATTCCGAGTCTGTCAGTGGTCAAGAATTTCTCGAGCGCATTGTCATAGGAGACGAGACATGGGTTCATCACCGTACTCCGGAAACAAAACGTGCCAGCATGGAATGGAAACACCCTGGGTCCCCGCGACCAAAGAAGTTCAAGATTGTGATGTCCGCTGGCAAAGTGATGGTTATCGTGTTTTGGGACCACAAAAGCGTTTTGCTCCAGACTTCATGCAAAAAGGCACAACAATCAATGCAGCTGCATATTGTTCAACACTGAAACGTTTACGAGCGGCCATTAAATGTAAACGTCCTGAACTGCTCCGTAGGACAGGGCACTGTTTCAGTCGAGCCGCCATGTTCAACTGACTCGTATAACATAACCAATGTACGGTAGATGGCAGCCGAATCGACGTGCAGTGTTGGCAACAATGATTAACGAATTCACCTGATACAAATATAATCAATGTAGGTCCTTTAGTTACGAAATTATACGCCGTGTAAACTTATTTTCTGACCGCCTCTCGTAGAATGTTCCTTACCTTTCCTGGATTGTTTTCTTACTTTTGTTCATTCGTTTTTCTGTGTCCGCCCGAAGAGAATGCTAGTGGGCATCGAAACTATTGTGGAAATAAGCCCCGTCTATTAGTTTGGGTTTTATTGTCACATTTCTACCTCCACGTAAAAGTAAAGTTTTCCATTTATTACTTCGAGGAACTTCGTTTCATTTTTATTACTATAATATATATTATTATTATTATTATTATTATTATTATTATTATTATTATTATTATTATTATTGAAGACCTTTATTTCGCGGGTGACTTACCATTGTTGAAATATTAGCCGTAGTTAATATACTGTTTTTAGACATTACAAGAAAGACGTTGAACAGGATTGTCATTCGTTAAGCATATTTTTTTAGCATGATGTCTGTTTGTCGCGTACGCAACAATTAGTATTCACATGTCGTGTTTGACACGTGTTCTGTGCGTAATTAAAGTTCTACACCTACATCTATCTACGGATAGTGCCCGTTTTTAGCGGCATTTTTGTTTTAGTTTTTCCCAACCATATTCATCGCTTCAATTTTGTGACCTTATTTGAATATTTTCAGGATAACTTCTTTTGTTCACGAGCGTTTTTGGGTGTCTTTGACACCTTATTGAGTGATTGGTAAAGTTTTTAAATGAATTGACGTACCTTTTCCTAGTTATAAACGCGGTGCCGGTGCAGTCATTCGAGTATTATTATTATATTGACTGCTTAACCTCTTTATTATTAGTATTTAGCAAGGTGCCCGAGGACGAGTTCCTAAAATTCGAAACTGTCACTTTGAGTGATTAATTTTATTTAGAACGACGCATTTCTCGCTTATATTGAGAACTGTCGTCATGCCGCACCACCGATAATTTCGAAAGGTTGGTAGGTCCAAGCGCGCGAAGAGGCACACCTTGGCACCGAAGGTGGCGGGGTTAACCTCCAATATTTGTTTATCAGCGATTCGGATGACTGCTGCAGTGGCGATAAGGTGGCAACACCCGCGAAACTCGTATTTAAAGAAGTATGAGAGGTAACACGCGCGGAATAGAGAACAGTAAAATGAGATTTATTTTTCCTTCATTATATTTAGCAATATTACGTTGCATTGAAATCTCTCTCTCCTTCTATACTTTTTTTTTCCCGAATAAAGACACCAATGCTGCGTAAAGGTTTTTGCGTAAATAAATTTATATCTTTAATCGAAATACTTTCTAAATGTTTTTTCTTAAAATACTTCAAATGTCTTTTGAACGCAGCAACTGTTTACGCGAGTTTAGTTAGTCGTTTAGTTATAACTAAACGAATAACTAAACTTGCGTCCTAATCTTCATGCGAGAACTTCATGAACTTTTCAGCTTTCATCTTACAGCTTTACTACGTACGCATTCGTTTTAGGACTTGCTGAAATATTTGTTCTCATTTCTGAAGATTAATTGTCGATACATTGTAAAGTGAAAACGATTTAAGATCAAACATTTGTTCGCAACACAAAGTTCAAATTCAAAAATGCTGCACGATTAACTATAAAATGACTTCATCTCTCGAGCTACAATTATATATTATAGACATTCTGCAGGGTGGTGGTCATATATATATATATATATATATATGATGAATAAAACCACGAAGGAAAGCGCTTGAGCACCATTTTGTGTTTCCTTTCCTTCGTGGTTTTATTCATCATAAATATTTTTCACGTGTTACCTTCGTGAAATAATTTTATATATAATATTATATATATTATATATATATATATATATATATATATTATACCTTACAACCTTACAAAGGTTCCGCGCGATGATTTCTCATTTCGCGAGGGTCAAGCTTGTCGCCCCCCTCTCATATATATATATATATATATGTGTGTGTGTGTGTGTGTGCATATACATACATATATATATATGTATGTATATATACACATATACATACATATATATATATATATACACACACGCGAGGTCTGTTCAAAAACTATCTGGACGGGGTGTTTATTTTTAGAACAATGTCACGCTTTGAATTCTGACTTGTGCTAAACATGTCTTTGCATGTCGAGACAAGTTGACTGATAGAGTTGCACTTCATTGTGTAGCGTCAGCCCACTGTGGTGAGCCGATAAAATTAAACGTGTTTTGTTTCGCGGCGATTTCTTACTTTCTTACGATGTCGGTCATGTTACTTGTTTTTTCTTCTATTGTGAAGGTGTTGTGCACCATGAATATGCTCCATAGGGACAAACACTCAACGAGGAATTTTATATTGAAGTTTTGAGACATCTACGTGAAGCAGTTCGGAAGAAACGGCCACAGAAGTGGGAGTCCGAAAACTGGATGCTTCATCATGACAACGCGCCATCTTACTTGTCGCAACTTGTCCAGCAATTTTTGGCCAAAAACGCTCCCCCTCGAATACAGCCACCTCCATATTCGCCGTATTTGGTTTCATGCGACCTTTTTTTTGTTTCCGAAGCTCAAACAAACCGTGAAAGGACACCGATTCGATGATGTTGAGACCATTAAAAGAAATTCGACGGAGCAGTTTCTGGCCATTCCGAAAAAGTGCTTTCGAAAAATGTTTTCAACAGTGGCAGGATCGTTGGGCAAAGTGTGTCTTTAGAAGGAGCATATTTTCAGGGAGATTAAGCCCAAAACTCCGTAAGTACCATATTCTGTCTATAATTGCGTCAGTCCGGATACTTTTTGAACACACCAGGGTGGCGCAAAAGTCAGGAACCATAGGCACATTTTAATAATTTGTTTTTTAATGTGTGTTTTGTTCTTTTCAGATTTGTTGTTGAATCTGTGGCACAGAAATTGACAATAGATGAACGGATGGAGATAGTTTTAATGTGTGCAATGCGTGGTAACACACACCGATCAGTTGATACTGCTTTTAATAACAAACACCCTGAGAGGCCGCCAGTTGTTCAGGCATCAGTTAGAAAACTGTTCACTCGCTTCAAAGAAACGGGAAGTGTTTATGATCGGCCGCGTAGTGGCCGGCCAAAAAGTTCATCCGATGCAGCAACATCACTGACGGTACTCAATCACCTCGAAAACAGCCACGTAAGTCCTTAAGGAAGTTATCTCAGGAAACGGGCATCTCCAGAAAATCCATTCAAAGAATTCTTACAACAAATCGTTTCCACCCCTACAAAGTACAACTCGTTCAGGAACTGCACAGTGACGACGGAAACCGTTGTGTAGAGTTCTGCCAGTGGTTTCTACAACATCGACAGCTTCAGCGAAGGATCATGTTCAGCGACGAAGCGATATTTCACCTCAGCGGTCGTGTCAATAGGCATAATGCACGCTATTGGGCTAATGAGAACCCCCACTAGATGGAGGAAGGACATATGCAATTCGATCCACGAATTATGGTGTGGGTTCCGCTCTAGGGGGATCGGTTAATTGGTCCGTACTTTTCGACGGCAATGTAAAAGGTGAAACATATCTGCATATGCTGCAAACATTTCCAATGCCCATACTGAACGACATTCCATTAGCAGAACGGGCGGAGATGCGGTTTCAGCAGGATGGTGCACCACCACATTTCGCAACCATCGTCCGGAGCTTTTTAGATGAGACATTCCCAACCAAGTGGATCGGACGGCGTGGGCCCGTCGAATGGCCACCTAGGTCTCCAAACCCCACGCCTCTTGACTTTTTCTTGTGGGGCCATCTCAAGTCGGTAGTCTATGCTGATCGACCCAGACCATACGTTCTCTAAAGGATAAAATGACATGTGAGTGTGCCGAAATCAGTACCAATGTGTTAAGGAATGTTCAAACATCATGCATTCAACGCGTCAGAAAGTGTCTCCAAGTGGAAGGCCACCAATTCGACCATTTATTATAATTTAATATAATGTGCCTATAGTTCCTGACTTTTGCACTACCATGTGTATATAACCATGGTTAACCTTGGTTAACTTTGGTTTTGCTTCCACCCGAATTGGTTCATTCTGACGAAGGTCAAGCTTGTCACTCCACATGAAACCTACAGTTTAACGTGGAGTCCGAACCACGCCCCACCAGCAGTCCAGCGTCTTAACCACTATGAACAGCTGGGTTTTGCTGCACCCCGCCTGCCGTCACCGGGTCTCGATCCCAGGGCCGATGGATTCGTAGTCAGCAACGCTAACCATTACACCACCGAGGCGTATCTAATATATACACACTGTGTATATATATATATATATCACGCAATGATCACGTGCGATATTTGCATAATAAAAAATTCATCTCATCAGGATTCGAACTCGGGACCTCTTGATCAGATGTTGCGGGAGCTGCCACTGAGCTACGACCGGATAAAAGTTAGTACAACCCGGCGAGTATTTGAACGCCCAGGGAAACAACGCTTCGCGTTAGAGGTATATCATGTATTAACCCTCCTACACTCAATCTGTTACGGGCCTCTCTCTCTCTCTCTCTCTCTCTCTCTCTCTCTCTCTCTCTCTCTCTCTATATCTATATATATATATATATATATTATATATTATATATATGATGAAAATAATCACAAAGAAAAAGAAAACACAGAATGATGCTCAAACGCTTTCGTCTAATGAGGGTTCAGGAACACTCATTAGACGAAAGCGCTTGAGCACCATTCTGTTTTCTTTCTCCGTGATTATTTTCATCATAAATATTATTCGTTTTTTCGTGAAATAATTTATATATATATATATATATATATATATATATATATATATATATATATATGATGAATAAAACCACGAAGGAAAGGAAACACAAAATGGTGCTCAAGCGCTTTCGTCTAATGACATCCTCAGGAACACTGAAGTACATAAAAAGGTTAAGCCTATATATAGGTTACAGAAAGAAAAAAAAAAAAAAAATAATAACAACATACACACACACACATATATATATATATATATACATACATATCTATATATACAAATACATACATACATACATACATATATATATATATATACAATAAACAGAGAAGTAAAAATAATAAAAAATTAAAAATTAAAACCTTAAAGGATTACCAGTGAGGCGTACAGATTTGTAAGGAAAAATATCGATTTTTAGCACAAGATCAAATGGATTATAAAAATACAAATTTATACTGGAACTCTGCCGGGTTTTAACACAATGCTGCCTATGGTCAGGTTTCGATATATATAAAAAAAAAAAAAAAAAATAAAATGCAAATTAAAAGTTAATCGATTTTTAGCACAAGATCAAATGGATTATAAAAATACAAATTTATACTGGAACTCTGTCCGGGTTTTAACACACTGCTGCCTATGGTCAGGTTTCGATATATATAAAAAAATAAAATGCAAATTAAAAGTTAATAAAGTAGAAGACAAGTTTACCAAAGATTTAATGTTTTACCTTCTTATCTAAATCTGTTTTAAAGGAATTCAACATAACAGGATCGAGTTGAAAAAGACCTTTGCTTATGTTGAAGTTATTTGAAAGTTGGATAATGGCAGACTCAAGAATATTTCTATTAACAATGTTGCTTGAATGGAATAAAACTGAAGCATTATTCCAATCAATACAGTGGGCTAACTCTGACAAATGGACAAAAAGGGCACTGGACAACTGTCCTGTTCTAACGGAATATTGATGCTGTTTTATACGTGTGTGCAAATCCTTTCCCGTCTGACCTATGTAAAAGGAATCACATTGTTTACAACCAATTTTATAGATAATGCCTGAATTATTGGTAGGGCTATTTTTTACTATGATATTTTTCACAATATTGTTATATGAAAATACTACATTAATATCCAAAAGTTTAAGTACATTAGCAATGCCTAAAAAGCCCGGGAAAAATGGAAGTACTAAAATATTTTTTGACAAAGTACGAGTGTTAATATTGACACGATAGAAAGTTCGTTTTGCCTTGTTGAGACAAGATTCCATAAACGCAGATGGATAACACAAATCACTTCCAATACCGTTGATTTTTTCCAATTCGGCATCGATGTATTCCGGACTGGCGATCCTAAGGGCGCGGAGAAACATTGATGAAAATATGGCCTTCTTAGTGGGGGTATCATGTCCCGAGTAAAAGTGTACGTAGGACAAATTGTTTGTCGTTTTCCGATAGATACTAAACTTAAAACCTGGGCTTTCCCTATGTACACGCACATCCAAAAATGGGATTGAATTGTCTTGCTCAACTTCTAAAGTAAACTTAATGGAGGGGACTTGATCATTTAACTGAAGGAGGAAGCTATCCAGGTCACGATTCATGGGCCAGATACACAAAATATCGTCGACGTACCGCAACCAAGGGATGCCAACCCCCAGGATTCTCGGAATATAGGTAATTTCGAAAAACTCCATATAAATATTGGAGAGGAGGGGCGATAAGGGGTTGCCCATAGCCATCCCAAAAACTTGTTGATAATACTCGTTATTGAAAGTGAATTTACAGTCTTTGATGCAAAGCTTAATGAGTTCCAAAACAATGTGTGAAGGTAGTGGCAGGTCATACTTATGTAATTCTTGGGAGAGAAAGTCAAGCATATCGTCAATCGGCACTTTTGTAAACAATGAACAAACATCAAAACTAATCAATTTATCGTTAGTTTCAGTACGTGCATTATTCAATTTTTCCGTAAGATCCATGGAATTTTTTACATGTGAATCAGAGATAGTTCCGAGAATGGGGGACAAGACTTTGACAAGCCATTTGGAGAGTTTATAAGTAATAGAGCCCACCGAGCTAATAATAGGGCGCATAGGGTTACCAGGTTTGTGGGTTTTAATAAGACCGTAAAGGTAGGGCAGAGCAGGTGAAGTGGACATGAAAAGCGGAATTAAGTTCTTATGATCTTTGAGAAGGCGTTTCAAGCCACTATTAAATGATTTGATGACGTCATCCTGCGGGTTCTTCCTAAGTTTGGTGTATGTGGCGGGGTCCTGGAGAAGCTCGTTCATCTTTCCGATGTAGTCCACTTTGTCCATAATAACTATGGTGTTAGCCTTGTCTGCTTTAGTAATATGGAGCTCCCCATCTTTTTTTAATTGTGAGAGGCTATTGCGAAAACGTTTAGGAAAGTTATCTTCGTAATTACCATTCGCCGCACTATAAACGAGGCCTTTAACTATGTTAAACAAATACTGAGGGAGATTACACTGTTTTTCAAAACACGCGAGACTGTAACAAATTTGTAAAGCCGAAGGTTTTTTAACAATAAAAAAGGACATACCATATCCAAGGGCACTTTTTGCATCGTCACTAATGTTTTTCGAAGAAAGGTTCAAAACACACTTTGAGCTTGCTTTTTTACTCCACTGACTATCTCGAATGAGACTTTTAATTTTTCGATCCAAAATGTTACGAAGTGAAGTAGTTCTCCGACGCAACTCGTTGTAAATTTCATCAAACAAAGGTTGGATCCACGGTTGGGGAATAACGGTTACAAAATTATGTTTGGCGATGTTTAAATTTTTGAAGGCGGACCACTCATTTTGTCTGGTGACTTCAATATGTTTCTTTAAAATTAATCTGCTGAAGTTGTTGAACGGATGGTCGTCAATTTGTCTGAGGCGAATCGGAAGCAGGGATTTGGGAAGAACTTGCTCCTCCAGACACTTAGTAAGAAACTTCCGTCGGATACGAATTGCATGCCCCTTCATTAATGTAGAAGAAAACACGGACACAAACGGAGACAAGAGAGGGAACAGCAAGCCGAAGGAACGCGTGGTGAGCATTATATGAAAATTATTTCACGAAGGTAACACGTGAAAAATATTTATGATGAATAAAACCACGAAGGAAAGGAAACACAAAATGGTGCTCAAGCGCTTTCGTCTAATGACATCCTCAGGAACACTGAAGTACATAAAAAGGTTAAGCCTATATATAGGTTACAGAAAGAAAAAAAAGAAAAAATAAATAACATACATACACACACACATATATAATATATATAATATATACATACATATCTATATATACAAATACATACATACATACATACATACAATATATATACAATAAACAGAGAAGTAAAAATAATAAAAAATTAAAAATTAAAACCTTAAAGGATTACCAGTGAGGCGTACAGATTTGTAAGGAAAAATATCGATTTTTAGCACAAGATCAAATGGATTATAAAAATACAAATTTATACTGGAACTCTGCCGGGTTTTAACACAATGCTGCCTATGGTCAGGTTTCGATATATATAAAAAAAAAAAAAAATAAAATGCAAATTAAAAGTTAATCGATTTTTAGCACAAGATCAAATGGATTATAAAAATACAAATTTATACTGGAACTCTGTCCGGGTTTTAACACACTGCTGCCTATGGTCAGGTTTCGATATATATAAAAAAATAAAATGCAAATTAAAAGTTAATAAAGTAGAAGACAAGTTTACCAAAGATTTAATGTTTTACCTTCTTATCTAAATCTGTTTTAAAGGAATTCAACATAACAGGATCGAGTTGAAAAAGACCTTTGCTTATGTTGAAGTTATTTGAAAGTTGGATAATGGCAGACTCAAGAATATTTCTATTAACAATGTTGCTTGAATGGAATAAAACTGAAGCATTATTCCAATCAATACAGTGGGCTAACTCTGACAAATGGACAAAAAGGGCACTGGACAACTGTCCTGTTCTAACGGAATATTGATGCTGTTTTATACGTGTGTGCAAATCCTTTCCCGTCTGACCTATGTAAAAGGAATCACATTGTTTACAACCAATTTTATAGATAATGCCTGAATTATTGGTAGGGCTATTTTTTACTATGATATTTTTCACAATATTGTTATATGAAAATACTACATTAATATCCAAAAGTTTAAGTACATTAGCAATGCCTAAAAAGCCCGGGAAAAATGGAAGTACTAAAATATTTTTTGACAAAGTACGAGTGTTAATATTGACACGATAGAAAGTTCGTTTTGCCTTGTTGAGACAAGATTCCATAAACGCAGATGGATAACACAAATCACTTCCAATACCGTTGATTTTTTCCAATTCGGCATCGATGTATTCCGGACTGGCGATCCTAAGGGCGCGGAGAAACATTATAATTTTGTATTTTTATAATCCATTCGATCTTGTGCTAAAAATTGATATTTTTCCTTACAAATCTGTACGCCTCACTGGTAATCCTTTAAGGTTTTAATTTTTAATTTTTTATTATTTTTACTTCTCTGTTTATTGTATATATATGTATGTATGTATGTATGTATGTATTTGTATATATAGATATGTATGTATATATATATATATATATGTGTGTGTGTATGTGTTTTTTTTTTTTTTTTTTTTTCTTTCTGTAACCTATATATAGGCTTAACCTTTTTATGTACTCAGTGTTCCTGAGGATGTCATTAGACGAAAGCGCTTGAGCACCATTTTGTGTTTCCTTTCCTTCGTGGTTTTATTCATCATAAATATTTTTCACGTGTTACCTTCGTGAAATAATTTATATATATATATATATATATATATATATATATATATATATATACTGGTCAAAAAAAGAAACGCAATTAGCTTGCATATGGTGTAAAATTTAAGTTGTTAGGGTATTATCACAGTTTCAAGATTATGGTTAAATGTTTGTTCAAATCTTTTAAAGCCACTTAGTGCATGTTTTTAAACCTGACTAATCCCGGCTAAGACGCCATTTTGTTACAAACAATAAACAGAGATTAAATTGAATGTATTCTTTATGAAGGCATGCATTTTTTCTTTGACTTCACAGAATACACACTGCCCGTTGAGAAAACCAAACTTTTTCCCGCGATTGAGGCATGCCACGACTCTCAGAGGTCAACAGAGGTCGTGCCTTGGGCATGTTGGATGCAGGCATGTCTGCTGTCCAAGTTGCACAACGAATGCATGTGCATCCCAGTACAATCTCTAAGCTTGTTAGACGGTACAATGCCACAGGAAGTGTTCAGGACCTGCCAAGACGTGGGCGACCTCGTGTGACGACCCAACGCCAGGATCGCCACATTGTACTGCAGCACCTGCGTCATCGGCAACGGAATGCTCGTCAGACAGCCAGAGAGACACCTGGTATCCACAACAACAGAATTAGTGACCAGACCGTCAGAAACCGACTCCGTAATGCAGGACTCCGATCCCGCAGGCCTTACAGAGGTCCTTTTCACACTGATGCATCAGGGAACTGACCAATGCAGTTATTGAAGAGTGGAGGGCCATCCCTGTTGCTTTCCTGCAGAGACTGTTGAGGTCGATGAGGGCCAGACTCCAAGCCTGCATTGTGGCTAGGGGTGGCCATACGCGTTATTGACTGTTTGTTATGTTAAAGAATCATTTACTATATATACTGAGTCCTCATGTTTATTAATAAATCTCAAAAATTGCGTTTCTTTTTTTGACCAGTATATATATATATATATATATATATATATATATATGGGAATGAACTGAGAATGGTTCCCTGAGGTTTTTTTATGATACACACTATGGTATTTGTCATTTACCATTACTTATTCGGACTATAGTGGATTTAATTATCCTAGAAGAGTTCCTTGTTCCATGCACGGTCTGTATATATATATATATATATATATATATATATATATATATATATATATATGGAACATTGCAATATATTGAAAGTTTGGCTGCAAATTTTAATATATTTGGTTAATATGAATTAAGTGATCAGTTGATGGTGGTTCTATATTTAAGGGAAGGCACTCGGTGAGTCGATTTTTCCGACCTTACAGCATTGATGAACTTGACATTCTATCGACACGTTGTTATTATTAGGTTAGATTAGTTTTTTAGAGTCGCTGGTTTGGTCTCGTAGACGAAATTGGTATAGGTCCAATTTTTCCTGTTATTCATTGCCATCTGTTGAGCGAAACTCAAAATGTGCTTTTAGTACTACACGTCTATTAATATTTTTTCCATTTTTATTTTTTAATTGCCATTTTTGCGCGCAATTTAGAGATGATGTTGCCAGATACTTTTTTTCTGTTCACCAGTCAAGATTGTTGAACGTTACAATCCGATTAAATGGAATTAATTTTGCACCAAATAAACTCAAGTTTTAACTTTCCCCAAAGTTTTACGCATAATTGGAACGAGTTAACGGAAGTTACCAAAAATTCCAATCAAGTATGAAATTTAACTATATATACAGTATTTCTCAGTGTTAAACTTCATATTGTTGTCTTCCGTCCACTTGTAGATTCTGTTTATGTCGGTTTGTAGAGACCCTATATCTTCTGGATTTCCTATTTTTCTACTTATCTTTGTGTCCTCGGCAAAGGATGTTACTGTGCTGTCTCTGGTAACGTCCTCATCTATGTCAGTTAGCATGATTATGAAGAGTAGTGGAGCTAATACTGTTCCTTGTGGTACTGAGCTGAGGACCTCTGATTCTGATGAAGATGCTCCTTGTACTGTAACGACTTGCCGCCGCTCACTAAGGAAATTATATATCGATTTCCCTACTTTTCCTGTTATTCCCATATATTTCAGTTTATGTATCATGATTCCATGGTCACACTTGTCGAACGCTTTGGCAAAGTCTGTGTATATTACATCTTAGTTTTCATTACTTTCTAGTGTATCAATAATGTTGTTGTAGTGTTCCATTAGTTGTGATAGGCATGATTTGCCTGACCGAAACCCATGTTGGTTATCATTGAATTTTTTCTGAGTTTCCAAAAAGTCAGATTTTCTGTCTAACTATTCTTTCAAATATTTTAGTGAGATGAGATGTAAGCGACACTGGCCTCTAGTTTTTGGCCTCGGATCGATCTCCTTTATATATTGGGACTATGTTCGCGTTCTTCAGGATGGCGGTATTTCTCCTGTGTCTAGTGATAGTCTCCATATCCAGTATACGGGCTCAGCGATTGCATTCTTGCAGTTTTTGATCAGTGTGGCATTACATTTATCCGGTCCTGTCGCTGAGTGTGTTTTTAGTTTCTTTATAGCTTGTGTAATATTATCTGTCGTAAAGTCGAAGTCCGTTATACTTTCCCCTTGTAGTTCTTCAAAGAACGCATTTCTATCGCATATCAATTTGTCAGTTTTTGGGATACTAAAAGATGATTTGTATTGAGCTCTTAATATTTCAGATACTTCTGTTAGATCATCAGATAAAGCACTGTTCTCATTTTTTAAAGGTCCGATAGTCGCATGGTTTTTCGACTTCCTTTATGCAAAATTATAGAAGTACTTTGAATTAACCTTTATCGCTTCTGTAGCCTCGTCGTCGTCTTTTTCTGTATGCTTCTCAATTAGTTCCTGTATGACGTCATCGATACTCTGCAGTTTATCATTTAATATTTTTCTGATGTTGTTATCTTTAGAGTTACTTAATTTTGCAGTCACTCTTTTTCTCTTTCAGAACAATGACCTCTTTTGTCTCTTGAACCTGCTTCTCTTTCCTCTTTGTTGTTTTTGGAACATGTCTCTCCACAATTTCTAATGTCTTCTCTAAAGTCATTAGCATCTCTTCCGTTGTCTTGGTCTCGAAAATGGTTTTCCAATTTATTACTTCCATGCTGGATGCAACATCTTCCCAATTTATAGCTTTAGAGTGAAAATAAAAAATTTCGAATTTGCTTCTTTCTGTTGTTCGTGTTCTTTCCTTTCCTGTTGCTTTTATATTGGTTGTTATTTCAACGATGTTGTGGTCCGATATTATAGTTGGGATATTTCTATATTATCAATTAGGTTGCTGTTGTTTGTAAATACCAAATCTCGGCAGTTGTTTTTTCTTGTTTTCTGTTATTTCTTGCGTTAACATAAATTCACCAGCTAGAGCTAGTAGCATTTTTACCTGCTCCTGGTCTTCTCATGTGCCCCTCTTGTCCTGGTGTATACATATATTTTTCCCTATCCTTTTATATTTCATGAATGGGAAATTAAAATCACCACAGAGAAAAATATTTGGGGTTGGGGAGAGTAGATATTTTACCCAGTTTCTTACCTCTGTAATGGAATCTGAAAATTTTGAGGTTGGTGTGTTTGGGGATCTGTACATTATAATTAGTACCATATTTAATTTTCCAATTTTTGCTGCTCTCTACATAGCTGTTTGAGGTACTTGTAGTCATTTCTGCGATATGCCTTTCGCGTGTGTAAACAGCACATCCTCCTTTACGTCTTGCTGTTCTGTCGGCTGGGAGTATGTTATAGTTGTCAATTTGTATTTCTTTTTTGTCAACACAGAACTCACAGTTTCCACAGTTCGCCTGGCAGTCCTTTAGATGAGTTTCCGTGAGGCATGCAAAGTCTGGCTCACGTATAAAACTTTGTCCGGGGAATGATTTGATTTAGGCCCTGAATGTTGGCTAGGATTATTTTTTTTTTCTCTGTCGTTTTCGCATACAGGTGGTTCCGATTCGTTTTCCAATAATGGTACCGGTTTCGTTGCTTTGTGGTCGTCCGAGAATTTGCCTCTTTTTATCTTTGTCGTACCTGTTGTCCCGATAACGCATGAAGTGTCTTTGTGCGTGCCTTCTGTCCGGCTCTCGGATTCCTATATTTGTCAGCTGACTTTGTATTTGCTGGATAGTGTTTAGCAGATAAATTGTGTTGGCTACGTCTAAAAAATTAGTACCCTTCTTTGATGTTCGTTTTTCCTGTTCACCCGTTGCGTTCCTTTGAGGATGTATATATACAGGGTGTCCGAAAAAGGTGGTACACATTTCATCAGGCTATACTACACTACCCATGCAAAATATTGGAATGAACTAAATACTAAAATGGAGAGTAACACTTAGTTTTATTATTAAATTTCTACATGGGCTTCTTTTGTGGCACGACATATGTCTAACCGATAATCAATTTCAGTTCAAACACTACTCAGCATCTCTTGAGTTATGGTTTGTATGGCTGCAATAATCCGTTGTTTCAGGTTGTCTACACTGTCCATTATTCCAGTATATTCATATACAGTAGTCCCTCAATAATCGTCGTTAATCGTTGATAATAAAAGCCCACTCTAATAGACAGAGTTTATTTCCACAACAGTTTCGATGCCCACTGGTCAGTGGGCATCGAAACTGTTGTGGAAATAAAGTCTGTCTATTAGAGTGAGTTTTTATTATCATATTTTGACCTTCACGTAGAAAAGTGAAGTTTTTTGCATTTCCGTCGTTAATTGGTTTCATGAACAGACGACGATTGACGAGTCATTGAAATACATGTAATAATAACAGTTCATTCCAGACCACCTGCTGTACTGTACTTACCAAATTATGAAGTGGCTGGCTACGCATGGAGGGGGGGGGGGGTTGGTGGGGCTTGGTGATGGAGTTTTATGCTTGGTAGGTGAATCACCCTCCATCAGCAGATCAGGGAGATCTACTGCTGTTGCTGATGGATAGGGAGACTTCGGTGGATCTGATTTTCTTTTGCAGAAATAATCCAGAGTTGGTTGTCTTCTAGCCTTCTTTTTCTCTGCTAAAATTTCCTTATAGCAACGAAAGGCTTGATTGGCTTCTCGAATGACTTTGGAGGATCTTTCTGCATTGGGTC
The DNA here is from genome assembly GCA_023014485.1 of Bathynomus jamesi. Classification (NCBI taxonomy): domain Eukaryota; kingdom Metazoa; phylum Arthropoda; class Malacostraca; order Isopoda; family Cirolanidae; genus Bathynomus; species Bathynomus jamesi. The sequence continues at coordinate 449,593 of JAJOZX010000461.1, read as the reverse complement.
ATTTTCTAAAACATCCTTCATCTTCTCCCAGTGCCAAAAGAAATCCTTCAGATTTCCTGTTATCAATGTCTCGACAATTTCTTCTTCCTCTTCATTTGGCTCCTCTAATACCCTCTGCTCTTCAAGCTGCAACAGTTCTTCACTATGAGATTCCAAGAGCTCTCTTCGACATTGTCCGTTTCCAACTCGAAGTCCAATTGTTGACCCAGCTCAATAATTTTGTCTTGAATTTGTGCTGGAGTCTCTTCTTCAATTCCAGGCAAGTCAGCAACGCATTGAGGCCATAAATTTCTCCAAGCAGCATTCAAACAACAAGTGCTGACTTCATTCCACGCTGTAGTGATGTTATCAATGGCATATTTCACATTGTACCTTTTCCAGAACTCTTTCAAGGTAAGCTTGCATTCTCCATCTGTGGCTTCTAGACACTGGCTGAATGTTATCTTGTGGTAGTATCGCTTGAAGTTGGCAATAGCATTCTGGTCCATAGGCTGCAGTAGAGATGTTGTATTCGGTGGCAAGAAAATAACTTTTACCATGCCATAAGACAAGTCCTCTAAGTTGGTTGGATGCCCAGGAGCGTTGTCCAGAATAAGAAGGGCCTTTTCGGAAAGATTATTGTGCTTGAGGTATACTTTGACTGAAGGGCAGAAGTGATCACAAAACCACTCACTGAAAATTACCTTTGTAACCCAAACTTTTTTATTTGACTTCCATGCAACTGGCAGTCTAGATTTTACAAAACCTTTCAGAGCTCTGGAGTTCTCTGAATGATAAACCAGCAATGGTTTCAATTTGAAGTCCCCTGTAGCATTGGCCCCAAGAAGAAGGGTCAACCTGCCTTTGGCTGGTTTATGTCCAGGCATCTTTTTCTCATGTGTTATGAAAGTACGGATGGACATTTTTTACCAAAACAAACTCGTCTCATCTGCATTAAATATTTGCTTGGGATTATAACTCCCACTCCGAAATTTGCAAATCAAAGTCACTTGCATATTTTTCAACAGCATCTTTGTCAGCACTTGCTGCTTCACCATGCTGAACAGCGGAATGAACACCAGTCCTTATCTGGAATTTCTCAAACGAGCCCTTACTCGCACTAAATTCCACTTTACACTCACTATCCTTTTCTTTGAGGTCATCAGAAATCTTTTGGGCTTTTTCTCTAATGAACATAGAACTAATGTTTTGACACTTTGCCTGCTGATCACTTATCCACAATAACAATAATTTTTCTATTTTAATCATAATTTCATCTCTAGAACGCATCATTTTGCAATATCTTTGTATTTTTTTTTATCGGCCACAATCGATCGCACAGTAGTTGGCGGTACGCCATATTCCCTGCCAATGTCTGCGGCACGTTTCCATTTCCCAAATCATCTGTAATTTTTAGTTTAATCTCCAATGTGGTCATATTTCTAGGCCTTTTACCTTTACCACCACTTTTACATTCTTAGGAGGGTCCATTTTCATTTAATTTTACTAAAGTGAATTGAAAAAGCAAATATTTTAAAGTAAATTGCGTAGTAAAACTGCGCGACGTCCTTCTCCACTGAGCGCTTAACAAAGACTGATGCCCCGCGGGCAGACGACGATTAATAGAGGGAGGACGATTAACGAAATAATGGTGTTAAATAGTGAACGACGATAGATCGAAACGACGATAGTCGATGGCGATGATTATAGAGGGACTACTATACAACATTTTTTATGTAACCCCCAAAAGAAAAAGTCGAGGGGTGTCAAATCTGGTGATCTAGGAGGCCATGGGATCGGACCTCCCGTACAAATTCAGCGATCCGGAAACTTCTCATTCAGTGCAGCGCGAACAACATTACTGAAATTAGTTGGTGCACCATCTTGTTGAAAGACAATGCCATCTTCCAGCTGTGGGAAGAGAAATTCCTGAAGCATGTGAAGGTAATTCGTCTGCGTGACGCTAGGCTCATTAAAAAAAAAAAGGTCCTATGACTTTGTTACGCAGTAGGCCACACTAAACATTAACTTTTGGAGAATCACGGACGTGTTCGATGACTTCGTGTGAATTCTCAGATCCCCAAACTCTGCAATTATGCCTATTAACAACACCATTTGTGTGGAATGTGGCTTCGTCTGAGAAACAAATTTTGCTAAGGAAACCTTCATTTTCTTTTATCTGTTCCAGAACATGAGTAGCAAACTCCAAACGTTTCTTTTTATCATTTAGATGAACCTTTTGAAGAAGTTGCAGTTTGTAAGCATGAAGTTTTAAACGTTTGTGTAACACATCATGTACAGTTTATTTAGGTAGATTCAACTGACTGCAGAGTCTTACAGACTTCTTTCGACAGTGTAAAAACGATTGCCTAATGCGTTCAACATTATCTTCTGAAGTGCGCGGCCGATCTGTCGTTTTGTAAGGTAAAACAATTTCTGCATCTTTAAATTTCTTGTACCACTTCTTGATAGCATTACCACTTGGTGGATCTCTACCATATGTTCGCTGGAATGCTCTCCGTACTCTGATAACTGATTTGAACTCAGCAAACCATAGCACACACTGTGCTTTCACTTGTGGGTTTTCCATTCCTTTGACACAATGACTCACACCAACAACTCTGAACGCACTGACGCGCCTAGGGCAATAACCACCAGTTGTAAGTGTTACTCTCCATTTTAGTATTTAGTTCATTCCAGTATTTTGCATAGGTAGTGTAGTATAGCCTCATGAAATGTGTACCACCTTTTACGGACACCCTGAATATATACTTACTTTAGGTGAGTTCGAACGACGGTTCAGGATCGACCTACGGTCGACCCCTCTGCAGCATCCCGCCTCATTTGCGGGATTTGATGAAAGAGGGAATTGCTGTCTGATCTCCCCCTGCCCTCGTAGCCAGCCAAGCATGGCTGGTCAGGGACTTTGCACAGGAATCTGTCCAGCTGGTTCTTGAATATATATATATATATATACAGCGTGTCCCAAAGAAATGTATACCCACTTTGTTCGATAATACCAGCTATGAGGATAATAAATATATTACTTTTTATATGTTTTTTAATAAAGAATTTTCTCTTGAATCTAAATATGTAATTATTTTTATTAAAAATTGATAAACAAAAAAGTTACAGATGTTTAAATTATAATTATTATTTTCGAGACTTCATGTGCGATATTTTCTAATATTTTAACCGACTGTTTTGAGATACTTATGTTTAGTGTTGATATTGAAGCATAAATGTTGTAATTATTAGTTAATTCAAAAAATTTACAAATTCCATGGTTAAATGACACTTTATCTAAGATGTTCAAATTGTCATTAGAAAAGAACAAACGTCGCAGAGCTATAAGATGTTAGATAAGGTTAGAGCAAAACTGTAGTCTTGCCTAATTAGAACTCAACGAAATGGCTAGGCTAAGCTAGGCACTAAACATAAGTATCTCAAAACATTCGGTTAAAAGGCAGGCCAGGCCATAAAAAAAAATATTAGAAAATATCGCACATGAAGTCTCGAAAATAATAATTCTAATTTAAACATCTGTAACTTTTTTGTTCTTCAATTTTTAATAAAAATAATTACATATTTAGATTCAAGAGAAAATTCTTTATTAAAAAACATATAAACAGTAATATATTTATTATCCTCATAGCTGGTATTATCGAACAAAGTGGGTATACATTTCTTTGGGACACGCTGTATATATATAGTTATAATGTTTCAGACCAACAAAGACCCTAGGATCCACTCATGGCTGGTCTACCTAATTGTGGTTGTAGTTGTGTATTGCGCATGTCCTCCGTGGTGGCGGAGGGGACCTACAATTTTACGCGAGTTCCGAACCACAAAAACCTTAATTTTACTACCTTAAACTATACCCAATTTATCAACATGTGCGTTATATGACGTGGTTTTATATTTTACATTTACTGTATGATTTATATTTTTTATTTAAGCCTGTTTTCCTTTAAACCACCTTATATAAATAAATTTGACCCAAGGTTATATACATATAATTTATATATGTGTAATATATATATATATATATATATATATATATATATATATATATATATATATATATATATATATATATATATATAACTTGTTATATAGTCATATTTCTCTGTCAATTCGTGCAGGGAATAATTGAAAAGCCTTTTACAAAAATAATGTATTCGTCAAAGCTTTTGCTGAACCATGTACAATGCAAAAATGAAATTTTTGACAGTGATACATTTTTGTTTACTTAGGGAAGACATTTAATAATAACAATACAATTAAGTAAACTGCACAAGCAATTTAAATTTGACTGTTAGACAATTTTAATCTACAATTGGTAGTTATTTAACTGAATGCAGCCGTATTATAATACGCAAGACCATTAAAAGTGAATGAACCCATACATCATACAATTTTTCTATCTTTGTCCTGTCTGGTTAATTGACTATTTCAATTATAATGTATACTACATAATGTCTAATGCATACCTTCATTACATTGTTTACTACTTCCTCTTCGACAGTGGTAGATAATCCCTTCTTGTGGAATTTTACATCATAATACCATATATTTTATTATATTTCTGCCGAATGTACGGAACTCAGTCCGTTTTCTAAACGGGGAATGTAGGATATACTATGTTCGAGTATTTACAGATACGAACAGAACACACGGAGTGTCTCCGTTTTTTTCCGTTAAATTTTTAAGGGAACACTATTTTGCATTTGAATTACTTGTAGCCAACCAATTCGCTTTAAGTGATTTAATCAACTTAGGAGAACAATTTTACGTTTATCTTTTTAGCCATACACTATGTCTTATATAAGTATTTAGGTTAAATTTCAAAAGGATTTAATCTACTTTCGTTTAATTTTTTGGGTGAACCAATTCCTATTTGATCTTAGGAATTTTAAACACAAATGTTGTGTGAGACACTTGTTTAACCAGCCTCGAGATGTACTAATCTCCTCCCAATGAGGGTGCTTCTTTCCTTGGCGCTTTCGCCTAGTTTTATATTTTAATAAAGACATCAATCCCATCTTTTAACTAACATAATTTTATGCTACGTTATTCGGCAATAGGTAAAGAGTAATTTGATCTAAATTTCATTCTCGTTTACTGCGTCAATCCGATTTAATTTTTATATAAGTTATTCCTTAACTCGGCGTATTGTATTCATGCGCTGCCAGGCATAAGATTTACTTACATACCCAAATAAGATTCTCTTAAATTGATTCATCCTGTTTTTAATAATTATTAACTTTTCAGAAAGGTGTAATTTTAACATGCCATTAAACTTGTTAATAATGTACCAATAAAAAATTTTAACGGAGTCTTCCCGTTTTATACAAAAGTATAATTTATGGTCGGCGTCTCAATTTTTGAACATCTCTTCAGAGTCAAATTCTCGTAGCTATGTTTTTGTTTTAAATGTAATTTTTACATTAGTTATTTTCCTAGTTTTTGGGTAACTTGAACATGGGACTTTTATCCGAACTTATTCAGAATTAAATAGACAATTGAATTCGTGTCTTTTCCAAAATTACATGAGTAGTTAACATGCAAGTGTTTTTTAATTTCGTACTTAAGAATTTATAAATCGTTCTTCCATAAACGAAAAAGACGGAGACACCATTTCGACTTGTTCCCTTTGTTTCATGAACAATTTATTTATAGGCTAAATTAGCCTTTGATTAAGTAATTAATTTCCTAATCATATTCCCATATGTAACAATATATATATATATATATATATATATATACACACACACACCTTGTTAAGGTTCCGAGCGTCGGTCTTTCTTCACACGGTCAAGCTGGTGGCCCCGCCTCTAGTCCTGGTTTGGTGGAGGAGCGAGTTGCTCTCTTGCGCTCCACCGTACATAGCCAGGTACACCCGGATCATCTGGTACCATCCAGAGCCAGGCATCTAATCTTGAAGACTTCAACTTTGACCCCTGTAATGTTTCTGAGGTCCTTTGGAAGCTGGTTGAAAATTCTTGGCCCCCGAACAACCAAGCTATTTTCCTTCAGTGTTGAAGAGGTCCCTTGTCGGACCTTTAATTTGGGAACACTAGACATTCTGCCTTTCCTATTTTCCAGCGTTGTCTGGGTTACGGTAATTGGGTCTTGTTTGAGGTTTAGTACCAGTTTTTCGATCATTTTCCATATGTAGATTATGGTGTACCTCTCTCTTCTTCCCAGAGAGTACAGATTTAGTTTACGTAGTCTTTCCCAGTAGTTGAGTTCTTTGCAGCTGTGAAATGTGTCTGCGTTTCTTATAGTTTATTAATTTCTTCCTTTTTTATATGGGGATGTCAAAACTTAGCAGTATTCAAGTTTTGGTATGATCAGTGTTCTCAGCAGGAGAATCATTACTGTCTTGTCCCTCCTTTTGAACGTTCTTAGTACCTGTCCCGCGACTCTCTTTGCTTTGTTTATTGCTATCTGATTTTGTGTCTAGAATTTGGCATCATCGGTCATTATTAGCCCCAATTCGACCGCTTTCGTGCTTCTCTGACTTTCTTGTCTACCTGAGGCATAATATGCAGTCTAAGTTCCTCATTTCTACCATATCTCAAGAGCTGAAATTTCTCGGTGTTAAATGTCATATTGTTGTTTTCTGGCCATTTGTATATTTTGTTCGTTTCCCTCTGCAAGGCCTCCACCTCTTTTGTATCGCTGATTTTTCTGCTGGTCATCGTATCTATCGTCCACAAATGATGTTACTATACTGTTGCTGTTTACTCCACTGTCTATGTCTGTTAGCATGATAATGAACAGGAGTGGGGCCAGCACTGTACCTTGTGGTACTGAGCTGCGTACTTCTGATTCTGATGATGATACACCTTGAATTTTGACCACCTGTAGTCATTTTTTGAGGAAGTTGTAGATCCATTTTCCCACTTTGCCTGTTATTCCCATATGTTTCATTTCATGTGCTATTATACCATGATCACATTTGTCGAAAGCTTTAGCAAAATCCGTGTATATGACATCATAGTTTTCATTACCTTCAAGTGCATCTAGGACATTGTTATAATGCTCTCTCTCTCTCTCTCTCTCTCTCTCTCTCTCTCTCTCTCTCTCTCTCTCTCTCTCTTCTCTCTCTCTCTCTCTCATCATCCCCGAGCCAGGCGTGAGGGACGAAGGTGCTGGCCTGGATAGTGTTTGATGTACCGCGACAGTCGTTGCCGATAGAATAGACAAACTAAGCGCGTTTAAGGCTCCTGGGCCAGACCAGTTTCTCCCCAGAGTGTTGCGGGAGGTGCGCGACCAGGTGGCTCCCCACCTGGCTACAGTCTTCAACAAATCGTTGGAGACGGGCCAGGTGCCTGGTGACTGGAGGGAAGCCAACGTGACCCCTATCTTTAAGAAAGGGGATCACGAAAGTCCAGGGAACTATCGTCCCATTAGTCTCACTTCAGTTGTAGGTAAATTGTTAGAGGGGATAATAGCGGATAGGATCGTTGACCATTTGGATTACTACAAGCTGCTTGGGGACTCCCAACATGGGTTTATACGGCATAGGTCGTGTCTCACCAACTTGCTCGAGTTTTTCCACGTCATGTTGAGTGAGTACGATAAGAGTAGGGCGATTGATATACTTTATCTCGACTTTCAGAAAGCCTTTGATAAGGTACCTCACCGCCGGCTAATAGCGAAAGTGCGCGCGTTGGGTATCGGTGGGGAAGTAGGTAGGTGGATTGAAAACTGGCTGAAGAATAGGCGGCAGAGGGTTGTAATTAAAGGGACCAGTTCGGGTTGGGCCTCGGTCACTAGTGGGGTTCCTCAGGGTTCCGTTTTGGGGCCACTGTTGTTTATCATTTACATAAATGATATAGACGGTGGCATCGTCAGTCGGATCGCCAAATTCGCTGATGACACCAAGCTTGGGGCCAATGTTGGGACGCCTGAAGCGATCGAGGAACTGCGTGCGGACCTAGGTAGGATAGGAGAGTGGTCCGAAAAATGGCAAATGCCGTTTAACTTGGGTAAATGCAAAGTGATGCACATTGGCTACGCCAATCCCAAGTCGGACGACTCGATGTTGGGGAGTCATATCGAGGTGACTGATCTAGAAAAGGATTTGGGTGTGCTAATTAGCAGCGACCTTAAGTTTACGAAACAGTGCGTAGAGGTGGAAAAGAAAGCCCAGAAACTATTGGGTTATATTAAGAGGCAATTTCAGTTTCGGAACAAGGAGATTGTGCTCTCTCTGTACAATTCCCTTGTTCGGCCGCACCTGGAGTATGCTGTGCAGTTCTGGTCGCCCACCCTCAGGAAAGATATTGAGAGGCTGGAGCGAGTGCAGGCGAGGGCCACAAAGTTAATCCCTTCCGTTAGGCATATGGACTACAATCGACGGTTACGCGCCCTGAACTTGTTTTCGCTGGAAACTCAGAGGCTGCGCTGTCAACTGATCGAGGTTTTCAAGCTCTTACGCGGGTTCAACGATGTCGATTTTAGAAGTATGTTTAGTTTAAATGATAACCCAACTCGCAACAATGGTTAGAAGTTGGATTTGAAACGGTTTAGGACTAGTGTGTGTGGGAATTACTTTACGTATAAGATCTGTGACACGTGGAACAGGTTACATTCAGAAGTTGTGAACAGTTCCTCAGTGGATCAGTTCAAGAAAAGGTTAGACCAAATCTTACACACTATTTGAGTGTGTAGAAAATTTTCCGTGGCACCCGTTGCCATTGGTACCTCCTCGGTATGGGCCGCAAGGCCTTTTGAGGTACTTCTTTTCCTTGTAACTCCTTGTAACTCTCTCTCTCTCTCTCTCTCTCTCTCTCTCTCTCTCTCTCTCTATATATATATATATATATACAGGGTGTCCCCAAAAAACTATATACTCTTTATAGCATCATATATTTTATAATATAAAAATATATATATATATATATATATATAATATATATATATATATAATATATATATATATATATTGTTATAGCAATTGCCAATGAAAGGTAAATTAGTAATCTAAGTGATCAAAATGTTATAGCGAGTTGTTTGCATGTAAAATTTAATTAACTACGCCAAGTGCTCAAAATGTTCTCCGGCGGCATGAATGCACTTTCAATACAACAAAATTGTGTGGTCTGATGAAGCTACCTTCAAGCTGAATGGCACAGTAAATTGACACAACTGCAGGTACTGGTCACTTGATAATCCACACGTTTATGTGGATAAACATGTTAATTTACCAGGATTAACAGCATGGTGTGGTTTATCATCCAGGGGTTTGGTTGGCCATTTTTCTTCAATGGGACAGTTACCGGTGCCGCATATCTCGACATGCTGCGGACAGAAATTATACCTGCAGTTCGGGAGTTGTTTGGAAACGACGACTTTTACTTTCAACAAGATGGAGCCCCCCCTCATTATCATTGTGATGTCAGAAGGTACCTCGATGAAACGTTGCCTAACCGTTGGATAGGACGAAGAGGAAGCATTGAGTATCCTCCACGTTCACCGGACTTGACTCCACTTGATTTTTACTTGTGGGACTACCTGAAGGATGCAGTTTATGGTACAAGACCTGCAACACTCGAACACCTTAAGGATGCAATTAGGGAAAAGTGCGGGACCATCACAGCATCCACGTTAGTCCATGTCTGCGAATCAGTTAGTCGACGCATTCAAAAGTGCATTCATGCCGCCGGAGAACATTTTGAGCACTTGGCGTAATTAAATTTTATATGCAAACAACTCGCTATAACATTTTGATCACTTAGATTACTAATTTACCTTTCATTGGCAATTGCTATAACAATATATTGTTTGGTTTTTTTTTAATTATAAAATATATGATGCTATAAAGAGTATATAGTTTTTTTGGGGACACCCTGTATATATATATATATATAATATATATATATATATAATATACACTGTATGATCAAAAGTATTCGGACACCGCATGGTTTTTGGAAAAAATGGTTTTATTATGGCATTTATTAACCAGTAGGTCCACCCTTTGCTTTTATTACAGCGTCAACACGTCGAGGCATACTTTCCACCAATTTTCGGTAAGTCTGTACAGGAATGGCTCGCCATTCCTCTTGCAGAGCTGATGCAAGAGATGCAAGTGAAGCCGGGTGTGGTGTGCGGTTTCGTATCCGTCGCTCCAGTTCGTCCACATGTGCTCGATTGGGTTGAGATCGGGCTCTGAGCAGGCAGTCTAACAAATCCACCTTATTTTCACGAAACCAGTCCTGCACACGCCTTGCAGTATAGCAGGGAGCTCGATCCTGTTGAAACAAACAATGGCCATCTCCGTAGTATTGCCACAGTGTAGGGAGGGCCGAATTGTCCAGAACGTCGAGATAAACGTCAGCGTTCATGGTAGTGGGTATAACAACCAACGGGCCGAGCCCTAGCCAGGAAAAACAACCCATACCATGATGGACCCTCCACCGAACTTCACCGTTGGACGTACACAGTCAGGAAGAAGCCGTTCTCCGGGCTGTCGCCACACCCAAACCCGCCCATCAGACTGGAAGAGTGAATACCGCGACTCGTCGCTCCAAAGAACAGTTTTCCAGTCCTCCACGGTCGAGGAACGACGGGAGACACACCAGGCAAACGACGCGTGGCATTAACTTTTGTAATCAGTGGCTTGTGTACAGCTGCTCTACCATAATAACCGAGTCTGTGCATCTCTCTGCGGATAGTTACAGTACTAACGGAGGTACCGGATGCTCTTCCTACCTCCTCAGCGATGGAAGCGGCAGAGGACGTGCGGGACTTCTTGACATGTCGTACCAGACTTCTTCTATCACGTTCCGTCAGTTTGCGTGGTCGTCCGGAACGTTTTTTCGCGTTAGTTGCACCGTCGTGCTTCCATCTCATGATAACATCCGCTACAGTCGACTTTGGTATATCCTGTTTGGCTGCAATTTCGTATAGAAACATTACTTAAATAACATCCGATGACGAGTCCACGTTGGAACTCGGAGAGTTCACGTCCGCGCGGCATGGCTTCACAACAGTTACTGATAACTTAACAGAACACCTCAGCATTATAGTTTCGCCACGCTTTTTCTCAGCATACCTTTCGGCGAAGGTGATATTTGCAGAAATGCGGATTTTCCGGGGTGTCCGAATACTTTTGATCATATAGTGTATATATATATACACACACACACACACACGTGTGTGTGTGTGTGTATATATAATATTTCAGTCCAACAAAGAGCCTACGATCTACTCATGGCTGGTTAAGTACCGTGTTTGTAATTGTCTACTGCGCATGTCCTCCGTGGTGGCGGAGGGGACCTACAATTTTACGTGGCTTTCGAACCATAAAAACCTTAATTTTACTACCTTAAATTGTACCTAATCTATCAAGATATGCATCTAATCGATTTTTAAACATGTTTATAGACGTGCTGCTAATTACTTCTACCGGCAAACTATTCCAGCTATTTACTATCTATGCGTAAAAAAAAATTTTGACAACTGCTGTCTCGAACTTTCTGCTTGTCAGCTCACACCCGTTATTTCTAGCTGTTGTTGTTGTTGGTTGGCCGATCAGCCCACCCTGATCGAGCAAGCCGGCGGCACTCAGGTAACCGATCGCCCTCTCCGGAGTGGACCAGAGGTTCAGCGCACTAGTGATGTTGTGTTGTGTTCGTTGTTGTGCTAGAGCGGTAGAGTCTGTCATAATGTGTTCAATTGTTTGTGGTGTTTCCTGGCGCAGGTGGCAGGTGTCGTCTATGGAGTTGTCTAGACTGTGTTTATATGTCTGTAAGTTGGGGTGATGTCCACATCGGAATCGTGCCAAGTTATCTCGATCCGATCTGCTCAGGCTGGTCTCTGACCTGTCAATAGGTGGCGGCTTCGCACCTAGGACCGCATTCGGATCGAGTCGTGTCAGTGCTTTGTGGGTTAGGTGTATGTGTCTTCTGTACTGTGTGATGTCTGTGGGGCGTGGTATGGAATGAAGTATTTGGTTATAATGTCTCTCTGGTGTTACCTTAATGGTGCAACGTGTTGGTGCATGACTGTACATGTACTGGCAAGGGTGTTGTGGGTTAGTTGTCGCTGCTGCCATGAGTTGTGTTCCCCTCGTGTCCAAATGTTCCCTAACTTTCAGTATTTCTGTTTCTGTGTGCAGGTGTTCTATTGGTGTTGTTTGAGTACATCCTGTAATGATACGAAGTGCGTTGTTTTGTATAGTCTGTAAGGTGTTTATGTGTGTTTGAGATAATGGGTGCCCAGCATGGGCTAGCATAGTCCATAACTGAGCGAATATATTGTTTGTATATGAGTGATGTTGTTTCCTGCTGGTGTCCAAAGTTTGTGCCTGTTAGTACACTAAGCGTGTTAAGTCTTGACGTACATTTGTTTTTAATATCGTGAATGTGGTTTTCAAAAGATGATGATGTGTTGTATATGACCCCAAGTATTTTGGTCCTGTGAGTGTGTGGAATGTTGGTGTTGTTTAGTGTAAGCTGTGGAGTTACCTGGTAAGCAAGGTGATGGTTGATTTTGTGTGTGCTACTTTGAGTCCATGGTGTGTGAGCCAGTCTTGTATACTGTTTATGTATGTTTGTAGGTTATTTGTAGCGGTGTCGATGTTGTTGTGGGTGGATGTTAGAGTGATGTCATCTGCATATGATGATAAGGTAAGCTTGTTATCTATGGGTGTTGGAATGTCATGCATGTATAAGTTGAACAGTGTTGGTGAGAGAACAGAGCCTTGAGGGACCCCGTTCGGAAAAAGCTTGTTTTTGGATGACTTGCCATTAAATGTGTGTGAGTATCTTCCTGAAAGGTAGTTGCTCAGCCACCTTTTGGTGTTATTGTGCTTGTTTGTGTTGATTATTTTGTTTATGAGAGGGAAGCGTGGGATAGCATCAAATGCTTTACTAATGTCTATTGTTGCTAATAGTGTACGTTGAGTTGGTCTTCTGGAGTTGATGCCATTCATGATGTGCTGCGTGAGGTTAGTGAGTAATGTCGTGGTTGAGTGTGATGTCTGAATCCATGTTGAGTAGGCGATAGTGGTATGTGTGGGTTGTTGATTTGTAAGCTTAGTCTTTCTGTTACTCTGGAAGGTGTGCAATGTGCATAGTAAAGTAATGGGTCTATAGGAAGCTGCTTCTGTTAGGTTTTTGTTTGGTTTGAGTAGTGTAATAATTTTACCTTATATAAATAAATTTATCGGCAGGAGACAAATGTAAATATTAAACGTAAATATTAAATACTAAATTTAAAAAGTAAATATTCGTTATTTCAAGTTCTACTATATTGTGTTATTTCGAGAAAGCTATCTCTATTTACGTTATGGAATCCATTCATAATTTTAAAAACCCGGATTAGATCACCCCTTTGCCTCCTAGTTTCGAGTGTAGTCAATATTAACTCCTTAAGCCTATCCTCGTACGACTTTGACCTAAGGGACGGAATCATCTTGGTTGCTCGTCTTTGAACTCTTTCGATTTTGTCTATATCTTTGCGAATATACGGATTCCAAAATTGGATCGCGTACTCCAAATGGGGTCTAACTAATGATTTATAAAGAGGAACGATAATATCGCGCGATTTGTTCTAAATTTCCTAGCTATTGACTTAGTTATTGACTTTATTTATTATTATATTTACTATTATATTTACTTGATTAAACCAGGGCGAGTGCATGTGGCTTTTGTTTTGTTTGAGAGGTGTGAAATTCCAATCTATTAGAAAACGTGGTCTAATAAGGTTGATTTTGATTTGCTAAGGATCATCAAGTAGGGTATGGTCATCCTCCGTGGGAAAAAAATCGGCTAAATGGCGGGCAGATTTTTTATTTTTTTCATAAATTGCCTTGTATCTTTATCCCTCTTTATTAATACGTTTCCTTTTGCAGAACCTTCGTCGGTAGCTTAATTGCGTATATATTCGTTAAGTACAATTTTGTGTTACAGGAACCAGTCTCTGCGTTTCAAGAGCGTTTATGCGGGCTTGCGCTGGTGACGTCACAACTAAGCATGCGGTTGACCCAAGTTTTATTTAATTGCTCTTTACTTATTCCCGAAAACTTAGGTCGTTATTAGAGTACTATTATTAACTTGCTACTAATTTCCAAACGCTATTAATTTAATTAGTTAATAGCATGGCATCCCCATCAAGTACTTGCAGTCGGTGCAAAGGGAAGTTTGCTGCTTACGCGTTTATTTTGGCTAATAATAATGATCACTTAGTTTGCAGGTGGTGCTCGAACATGGATTTGTTATATTAGAGGCGGGGCCACCAGCTTGACCTCCGTGTGAAGAGAGACCAACGCACGAAACAACATAAGGTAAGGTAAGGTACAAAACCTAGCACTTTGCTAGCACAATGGAATCACTAACGAGTCGTATTTCCGGTTCATCAGCGTCTTCGAAACCTAAAACAGAAAACTTATTGTTTGTTATTATTGGTAGACAAGTCTTGGGTTGTCTCAATGGGGCTCCATTACGCACTTGAACGAAGGGTCGGAAACTATGGGAAGAGAGAGAGGGCTATTAAAAGTATTTATATCATTAAAAGAAACTGAGGCAGGAGGGCCGTGACTGAAGAATAACTCCTCTCAGAAGGCCCAAGGGATTGTAATTTCGCCGTCAGGAGCATTACCCTTTCTTCAAGCCTTACTCTGGCCTCTCTCTTACGCTGTAGCTCGTTCTTCAACAAATCCATGTTCGAGCACCACCTGCAAACTAATTGATCATTATTATTAGCCAAAATAAACACGTAAGCAGCAAACTTCCCTTTGCACCGACTGCAAGTACTTGATGGGGATGCCATGCTATTAACTAAATTAATAGCGTTTATAAATTAGTAGCGAGTTAATAATAGTACTCTAATAACGACCTAAGTCTTCGGGAATAAGTAAAGAGCAATTAAATAAAACTTGGGTCAACCGCGTGCTTAGTTGTGACGTCATCAGCGCAAGCCCGCATAAACGCTCTTGAAACGCAGAAGACTGGTTCCTGTAACACGAAATTGTACTTAACGAATATATACGTAATTAAGCTACCTACGAAGGTTCTGCAAAAGGAAACGTATTAATAAAGAGGGATAAAGATACAAGGCAATTTATGAAAAAAAAAAAAAAAAACATCTGCCCGCCATTTAGCCGATTTTTTTCCCATGGAGGATGACCACACCCTACTTGGTGATCCTTAGCAAAGCAAAATCAACCTTATTAGACCACGTTATCTAATAGATTGGAATTTCACACCTCTCAAACAAAACAAAAGCCATATGCACTCACCCTGGTTTAATCAAGTAAATATAATAATAAATAAAGTCAATAAGTATAATATATTCGTTTATGAATAATTAATAACACGAGGTAATTTAGTTAAAAAGGCACTGAACATTATTTTTTTGAAGATACTTTGACTGAATGAAACCACTTATTCAATTGGTAAGACTGGACACTCGATAAAACACGTCTGTACACAAGGAAAGACCACATATATATATTAATATATATATATGTGAGAAATATTTTCGATTGTGCAGGCAAAACTCCAATAACGCGGTATTTTTTTAGCTAAACTGATTCAAGCCAGGTGTCCAGCGACCCCGGGCAGCCGCGAGCCGAGAATTTGAGACTGTGAATGAGTTCGGTGAGGTGTGAAGTTGCATTACATTTTATATTTTATTATATTTCCATTTACGTGTCTGTTATATACTTAATTATTGCTAAATGTTTTTATAGACATTTTACAGTATATTTAGATCATATTTTGGGTAAAAGTCGTATATTTTGGGGGTCTTCTGGACCTAACCTATTTTACCTCACAAGATCTTTAACGCGGACAGCAATATTGCGGGGTCTCTTGGAACGTAATTCCGCGTTATCATTGTATTTATATATATATATACAGGGCGTCCCAAAAAAATGTATACACACTTTAAATAATTATAAAGGCAGTGTTTATTAAAATACATTTCATTTTCAAAATGTAATAGAATCTACAGACATTATTTAATTGTTTTGTCAACGCCTGTTTTCAAACTGACGTCCGTTCTGGTCCAGGCACTGCTGATAACGCGAAGCAATGGAATCGCAAACATCACGAAACATTTCGTTTGGTATTTGTGTGCATTCTCGTTCAATGGCTGCTCTCAATTCAGCGACTGTTGCAGGTTTTATAGCGTAGACTTTGTCTTTTAAGTATCCCCATAAAAAAAAGTCTAGTGGTGTGAGGTCTGGTGAACGCGGAGGGTATTCTACGAAACCCCTTCGTCCAATCCACATCCACATCGTGCCAAGTACCACTCGCAATACTCCACTCTTCGGTCCGGATCATCTTCATTAATAGCATGGACTAATCTTGGAATGTAACTTTTCCATTGACAGCGCTTCAAAATGCGTTGGACAGACGATTCTGAAATTCCTACCTCACGACTCGCTTGCCGCACAGATTTTCTTGGACTTTGGTGATACGTTTCCAGTACTCTTTCTTGCTTTGTGGGGCTTGTCGATGTCCGTGGTCTTCCGGAACGCTTCTTGTGGACATTCTGAACAGTTCCATCGGCTTCAAACTTATCTCTAATTCGAGTGATGGTAAGTCGCGTTGGTGGATCTGTTTGAAACTCCCTCCTAAACTGTCTTTGCACTTCAACTGCGTTTTCACACTTCCAGTAGCATTTTAGAATGAATTTCCTTTGTTCAAAGCTTAGTCTGACTGCCATTATTAATTCTAATGGGTTTAACTTGGAAAGAAAGAAACATCAATTGAGCTATCAGCTGTTAAAGTGTGTATACATTTTTTTGGGACGCCCTGTATATATATATATGTATATATATATATATATAACCTTACAACCTTACAAAGGTTCCACGTGATGATTTCTCATTTCGCGAAGGTCAAGCGTGTCGCCCCTCCTCTCAACTTATATATATATATATAATATATATATATATACACCTCGGTGGTGTAGTGGTTATCATCGCTGACTACGAATCCATCGGCGCCGGGTTCGAGACCCGACGGCAGTCGGCGCGCAGCAAAACCCAGCTGTTCATCCTTCCACACAATAATGAAAGTGGTTGGTAGATAAGTGGGTACTCTAGGTGGCCTAGTGGTTAAGACGTTGGGCTGCTGATGGGGCGTGGTTCGGATTCCACGTTAAACTGTAGGTCTAAGGTGGAGTGAAAAGCTTGACCTTCGTCAGAATGAATAATTCCGGCGGAAGCTAACCAAAGGTTATATATATATATGATGAATAAAAAAAATATATATATATATATATATATATATATATATAATATATATATATATATGGCAGGAGACAAATGTAAATATTAAACGTAAATATTAAACACTAAATTTAAAAAGTCAGAAGAAAAATGAGTGAGGACTAAAAGAGAAATATGAGTAATAAACGTAATGAAACGAGTAATAATAAAATTATTAATAAGTACCCAAAGTTAATACTAAAAAACAAAAGTAAAAAGTACATGTAACGAAACAGCCAATGTACGAGTAGGCGTTAAGTGGAGCTATAAACAAACGCTTTCATACCAAGAAGTCTATAATCCAAAAGACTATACACGTTTTGGTGTGGTTTAAGAAATTGGGTTAAGGATGGAGGAATATTAAGTGCAGTTGTAAGTATTGTGGACAAAATCCACGAGCTGTGTGTGTGTGTGTGTGCGCACTCCCCCTCCCTCCCTCGTAGAACTCTGTATTAACGCGTCAGGGTATTCATGGAAGAGTGCCATGTGGCCCCTTTGCTAGAGGGCGTAAAGTGGGAGGGGCATATTAATTACTCAGATTTAAGAAGCAAATTTAGGGCTTATTCGCATGGCCGAAGAAGGTTAATCGCCTTTGCGTCTTTCGATCGCGTTTCACGCACTTAAGGACGAGTGGCCTTCGCTTCCCTTTCAGGTTTGGCCTTTCGTACGCTATTCGGCTCACCGAATACGTACGTAACAGGAAGAAGACCGTCTTCGTCATTGGACTATGGTCCAATGAGGACGAGTATTGTTTACGGACGAATCAAGATTTAATCTTCGAACATCCGATGGACGGGAAAGAGTGTGGAGAAGAACAGGAGAAAGATTCGCCCCGTGCACTTTTACGGAGAGGGTTGCTTTTGGACGAGTCCAATTGACATGCTCACGAGCGAAAGCAAGACGAGCATTGCGGTGGTGTGAGAGCAATTCGGGCCCATTGCTAGACGTCTAGCATGTAAGCCACTTTCCATAAGTCTCCTTCTAACGGTTCGCTCCAATACACTGTCGTTTCGAGACCTTTCCAGCTCATTGCGGACGTTTGTGGCAGTCAAGCGACGATCTCGCAAAACACTCAAGACGATGAAACGATCGTTACGGGCAGATGTGCAGCGCGATCTTCCAGATCATGGTCTTCGGGTGTACTCTCCTATCTCCACATAACGTTGGTAGAAACGTCGAACCTTTGTTCTTCGAATTCCTAGCGCATCGGCGACGTAACGTTGTCTTCGACCATCTTCAATTAGGGCAACGACTCTTGCGACGTTCACGGCACTCAAATCCATTGTAAATGTCCAATTCTGAAACCCAAAAGAATTAGAAGTCTATCTGTTACTAAGCGCAAATACCTACTCCCACTAGTGGAAGAAAAAAGTGGCACTAGCAGTCTAAGAGCAACTGAATGTCAGACTGTCGAATTTTTAAAAGAAGTCGAAATTTCGTTACAGCTAGTGTGTTCGCAGCTGACGTTGTTTTATCTCGTTATTTGATTGCCTCATAGACTATATTTTCGAATTTCAAAACTTTTATAAACAGAAGCTTGCCCATTTTTTGCTTTTCGCGATATTGCAAGTGGGTCGATTTTTCTGGCGCTCAGTATATGTATATATATATATATACACATTTCAACTGCAAACAAAACACAGTATAATTAACGTGAAGAACGACGCTTGTATAGAAGAACATTCCGCGCAAGATGAGGAGGGAGAACGAACAAATGAAAAAATGAGGTAACCACCCAGGAATCGAACCTGGGATCTTCCGATTGCCGGTCAGATATGATAACCACTACACCATTGGCCTCACTCGATCAGAAGTCGTAATTCTCCTACATACGCGCAGAATGTTCTTCTATACAAGCGTCGTTCTTTACGTTAATTATACTGTGTGTTGTTTGCAGTTGAAATGTATATATATGTGCGGCATGCGGGAGGTGCCCCCTCGGGGCATTGGTTTCTGCGCGTATGTAGGAGAATTACTTCTGATCGAGTGAGGCCCATGGTGTAGTGGTTATCATATCTGACCGGCAATCGGAAGATCCCGGGTGGTTACCTCATTTTTTCATTTGTTCGTTCTCCCTCCTCATCTTGCGCGGAATGTTCTTCTATACAAGCGTCGTTCTTTACATATATATATATATATATATATATATATATGGGGTAACTCGAAAGAAATGAGGATATCCAACGAAATCTTGGTGTGACGTCGATATTAAAAATTATGAATAGACAATTGAGATGCTACGGGCATGTGCAACGAATGGGTGAGGGAAGACCACCAAAAATATATAAATTGGAGACCTGAAGGCAGAAGACCTAGGGGAAGGTCACGCATGAAATGGAGGTAGAATATAAGCCTGGCTGTGCGAGAAAGGGGACTTTACTTGGAAGATATCGAAAACCAAGGAATGTTTATAGACAAGGCAGTGGAGAGCGTTGATGATGATGCGTGACTGACAGGCGGAGAAGACGACGACGAAGATATATATATATATATATATATATGGGATGAATTTCACAATTAAACACGTGAAATGAATGAATGATACAAACCCACAAGTTAAAAGAAAAATTATTCCAAGTTCTTTCGTGTATTCAGAAGTACACCTCGTCAGGAAATGAAGGAAGAAGGCGAGATGACAAAAATATATACCTATGTACAGTGGGACAGAAAATAAAAAGATTAGCACATGATTAACAAGAGTTAATTAGAGGCAAAAGGTATTTTAACAGGATATTTCAATTTTATACATTCCCGCACTGTTATTGAAATTATTTTTAAAATGGATAAATGCACATTCTAGAATATTCCTTTCAATTATATCTGTGATTTTAACGAGCGCTTTAGAACTATCCCACTTGATACTATAATTACATCTATACATATTGTTAAACAATGCATTAGAATTATTTGCTGTTCTACATGCATATTTATGCTGTTTTACCCTAATGCCTAACGTTTTACCCGTTTGGCCTATATATATACTGAGTTACACATTGTGTACATCCGATCGAATACACACAGGCAACCGCATTATCCGGGCTATTCTTTATTAAACGTGATTTAACAGTATTATTATACTTAAAGACTACGTTGATACCAGTTGCTTTAAGTAAAGTCGAAAGATATTGAAAATTAACATGGTAAGGTAGGCTAAGGATAGTTTTACGTTAAAATTTCTTGACAGATACACTATTGTAATACCTATTCTTAGCTTTTCTAAGGCAGTTATCTTGAAATGAAATAAGATAACATAATTTAGTACCAATATTCATGATGGAAAATGATGGAAGCCTATCTTTTCTGGATCTAAAAATTCGGAGATGCTTGAATCGGTTCAAATTTAAAGTTTTTCGTAATCTTACTGATAATAAATCTCATGTGCATTTTTATTCTGACCATCATCCCTCGATTAAATCTTCTATATTCTCTGCTATGTTTCTTAGAGCATTGAAAGTTGTCAGTCCTGAATTTTTAGATTCCGAGTTATGCAATCATGAATATTGGTACTAAATTATGTTATCCTATTTCATTTCTAGATAACTGCCTATGAAAGCTAAGAATAGGTATTATAATAGTGTAATTGTAAAGAAATTTGAGCGTAAAAATATCCTTAGCCTACCTTACCATGTTAATTTTCAATATCTTCCGACTTTACATAAAGCAATTGGTATTAATGTAGTCTTTAAGTGTAATAATACTGTTAAATCACGCCTAATATAATAAAGAATAGCCCGGATAATGCGGTTGGCTGTGTATGACAGTTTAGGGTGGATCGATTTTACATTTTTTTCGATTTCCATATTCTAATAGAGACAAAAACTTGCGCATGCATGAGAAAATAGACTCTGCAAAATCTTAGCTTAATAGGTAATCATCTTCTGCCCCCGGCAGAGCGATGAAAATCATATTTTAGTAGTCAAAAACGTATTTTTCTTATAATTTTTAAAATATTTCAATATGCATCAAAATTATTCCTAATAACTATAAAGTCGATGAAAAAGACCTCATATGATCGTTTTTCCAAGCGCGTTGTCCTACGTTAATATCTTTTGCCCCCTGCAACAACGTCAAATGTTGAAAAAATAGGTAATTTACATACATATTTTCAGATCGGCTCTTTGTCTTAAATAATGCATTTATATATTTCCCATAGCATTTATATCGTTGCTTAGGCATGAAATAACACACACGCAAAATTTTATGAATCTAGAGTAATATCTTCTGTCCCCGAGAAAAGTCTAAATGTGGATTATAATTACGTTAATGCGATGTTATAAGTACGATAAGTACTAAGTACAGCTCCTCGCTTGCTAATTTTATAAAATTAGCAACCCAGAACTCACCACGAGGAGGTGGCTGTACGTCGAGTTCCATCCTATCCAGCCCCAACCACCCTTCCTTTGGCTGCATGTCGATTTACATACGGTAATCTTTCTTAGAATCAAATCGTGGAATTTTTGTTCGGGAGTGAAGACGGGAGCGGATGAATCCGTCCCTCTCTTCTATTCCACTTACACTGGCAGAGGCTTCGGTTACTAATTTGATGAGTCTCTCGACCGCTTGAATATGACAAGGGAATAGTGGGATCAGTCCATCAGGCTGGTCTCCCGTCTCAACAAACTCTTTTATTCGGGTATCAGGTATTGTTTTTGTAACGGGGGGTTCGGTCACCTCAGCCGTTTGCCAGTTGATCATTTCGTAATAGTTTTGACTATCGTAGAGCAGCTCAGGCATGGCGAAGGCTCGAATTTCCCCCGCTGGTGATTGTTTTG
Organism: Bathynomus jamesi; assembly: GCA_023014485.1. Taxonomy (NCBI): domain Eukaryota; kingdom Metazoa; phylum Arthropoda; class Malacostraca; order Isopoda; family Cirolanidae; genus Bathynomus; species Bathynomus jamesi. The sequence continues at coordinate 427,603 of JAJOZX010000461.1, read as the reverse complement.
ATCGTGCTTTTAATATTCTTCTCCATCCCAATTCTCTTATGTGTTGCTCATCGGCATGTAGCAGCTACATGCCGATGCGATGAGCAACACATAAGAGAATTGGGATGGAGAAGAATATTAAAAGCACGATCAAAACACCAGCGGGGGAAATTCGAGCCTTCGCCATGCCTGAGCTGATCTACGATAGTCAAAACTATTACGAAATGATCAACTGGCAAACGGCTGAGGTGACCGAACCCCCCGTTACAAAAACAATACCTGATACCCGAATAAAAGAGTTTGTTGAGACGGGAGACCAGCCTGATGGACTGATCCCACTATTCCCTTGTCATATTCAAGCGGTCGAGAGACTCATCAAATTAGTAACCGAAGCCTCTGCCAGTGTAAGTGGAATAGAAGAGAGGGACGGATTCATCCGCTCCCGTCTTCACTCCCGAACAAAAATTCCACGATTTGATTCTAAGAAAGATTACCGTATGTAAATCGACATGCAGCCAAAGGAAGGGTGGTTGGGGCTGGATAGGGTGGAACTCGACGTACAGCCACCTCCTCGTGGTGAGTTCTGGGTTGCTAATTTTATAAAATTAGCAAGCGAGGAGCTGTACTTAGTACTTATCGTACTTATAACATCGCATTAACGTAATTATAATCCACATTTAGACTTTTCTCGGGGACAGAAGATATTACTCTAGACTCTAGAGTAATATCTTCTGTCCCCGAGAAACGTCTAAATGTGGATTATAATTACGTTAATGCGATGTTACATATATATAGTCTAGAGTCATAAAATTTTGCGTGTGTGTTATTTCATGCCTAAGCAACGATATAAATGCTATGGGAAATATATAAATGCATTATTTAAGACAAAGAGACGATCTGAAAATATGTATATAAATTACCTATTTTTTCAACATTTGACGTTGTTGCCGGGGGCAAAAGATATTAACGTAGGACAACGCGCTTGGAAAAACGATCATATGAGGTCTTTTTCATCGACTTTATAGTTATAAGGAATAATTTTGATGCATATTGAAATATTTTAAAAATTATAAGAAAAATACGTTTTTGACTACTAAAATATGATTTTCATCGCTCTGCCGGGGGCAGAAGATGATTACCTATTAAGCTAAGATTTTGCAGAGGCTATTTTCTCATGCATGCGCAAGTTTTTCTCTCTATTAGAATATGGAAATCGAAAAAAATGTAAAATCGATCCACCCTAGACTGTATGTGTATTCGATCGGATGTACGCAATGTAACTCAGTATATATAGGCCAAACGGGTAAAACAGCATAAATATACGTGTAAAACAGCAAATAATTCTAATACATTGTTTAACCAAATGTAGAGATGTAATCATAGTATCAAGTGGGATAGTTCTAAAGCGCTCGTTAAAAACAGATATAAATGAAAGGAATATTCTAGAATGTGCATTTATCCATTTTAAAAATAATTTCAATAACACTGCGGGAATGTGTAAAATTGACAATATCCTGTTAAAATACGTTTTGCCTCTAATTAACTCTTGTTAATCATGTGCTAATCTTTTTATTTTCTGTCCCACTGTACATAGGTATATATTTTTGTCATTTCGCCTTCTCCCTTCATCCCCTGACGAGGTGTACTTCTGAATACACGAAAGGCCTTGGAATAATTTTTTTCTCTTGTGGGTTTGCATCATATATGTGTGCGCGCGCGCGTGTGTGTGTGTGTGTGTGTAGATAGATGCTGGAAAGGAGTTATGATTTACGTCGAGCAATGATGATGGTGTAATTAATGAGAAAAACCTCACTGTAAATTGGCCTCCAAAAATATCGTGAAGACGATGAAAGAGGAAAATTAATATTTTATCATAATTTATCACTTTTTAAAACTTCTTTGGTAGACACTGTTTACTCGTAGGTTTATGCGTGTTACACACACACACACACAAAAGTGTGTATGGTTGGTATTGTTGTTGGTGTTCATATACAGCGTGGTAAACAATGATTGCCCCCCCCCCCGCCCTGCACAGGTGAAACTAATAGAGGTACAAAAAACTGATTGTTGCATCTTTTAGACAATTTAATTCTACGTCTAAACAAAACCACTCAATAGTTGGTGTTGCCTCCTTGTGCTTGGCGAACGGCTTCAAGTCGGCAAGGGTTGGAGGTGAGGAGAGACTCGAAAAGGTCAGTGTCGTACTCAAGATTTCGGAGGATTGTTTCGACGTGCTGCTCCATGGTCCGGCGGCAGAATCTTTCAGGATCCATCCTGAAAGACCGAGTGGAATCCCTGATGCTTGCAGAACCACCAGCCACCCGATTCTGCCGCCGGACCATGGAGCGGCACATCGAAACAATCCTCCAAAATCTTGAGTACGACACTGACCTTTTTGAGTCTCTCCTCACCTCCAACCCCTTGCCGACTTGGAGCCGTCCGCCAAGCACAAGGAGGCAACACCAACTATTGAGTGGTTTTGTTTAGACGTAGAATTGAATTGTCTAAAAGATGCAACAATAAGTTTTTATGTACCTCTATCAGTTTCATCTGTGCAGGGGAGGGGGCAATCATTGTTTGCCACCCCTTATACTAAAATGTGTATTGCGTACTTTATGGTGTATTTTCGCTCACAGACCGAAGGCGGAAGTGTCGTCGTTGTCGTCAGTTTTAAAGAAAAATACCTTTAATTGGAATGTTACAGTTGGCAAAAAGTTCTTCTAGAAAGGTAAAATTCCTAAAAAGCATAAAGAAATTACTAATTGGTAATATTCTGTTTTTCTTTGGATATTTTAATGACTAATAAAATTTTGGAAACAAAACAGTCATTGCCGATTAATAATTTTTTTTATGGTTTTGAGAAATTTTATAGTTGTAGGCGAACTTTTTTCCGAAACTGTAATTTGTGGTGAGCGTGCAAATATTTTTGAAAACTGAACACGTGATTTTGTACAATTTAATAAATTTATTAGAGTAATTTTTTTTGCCCATTTGTTAAGTGTAATTTTACGAAGGTAATGCGATCTGTTGCTTCAGTGAACACCTTTTCACCGACTTTGTTTTAGTATTTCGTTTCAACACTTACTAATAATGACTGAGGAAGACGTACGTTCCTATATGGCGAGCGTCCGTTGGAGTGACGTTGTTGTTATTCGCTATATCCCGGTTACCGAAGTGGGTACAATGGATACTCGTTATCTGGTTGCAGTGGTGGGCACCGTTAACCAAAAAGTTAACTTCGATAACGATAATCCGTTAACCCCAATTTTTAACTCCGATAACGATAATCCGATAATTTTACTACAAAGTTAACGATAATCCGTTAACGATAACTATTTCTTTACTAACATTTAAAAAAATCAAGGAAAAAAGCTTTAAAACCCATAGAAAATGTTTATTTATGCAAAATCCAACAATAAATAGGTATTTAACTGTATTTTTATCAAGTTTTGCAACTTTTTTGCTTAACTTTTTTTTTATTTTTAATAAAAAATGTACTGATTACATGTTTTGAAACCCTTGTAACCACTAACCATTAACTAAATTTTAATTTACCAGAGAATTATTATGGCGGGAACTGAAAGGTAAAATTAAATTTTAGGCACATTTATTAAAGACTATGACACAATGTGCTGGTTGCCCTTCAGAAAGACCAACTTCTCAAAGTTAGGCCCAACTGCCAGTCTTGACCTCTTGGGCCTCAGGATGTCCTTGCCGAGAGAGAAGAGCCGTTCCACTGCGGCAGAGGACGGAATTGGCAGACTGAAGTTATGGCGGTTTGAATTCATTCGCTGAGCGGTGATCTTCCGTGAATGACTCCTCGCAGTTAACGTGTTAACGGACTTTAACAGACTAAATATCGAGTTATCGGAAGTTAACTGGTCTGATAACGATAAATGGAAATTAACTTCCGTTAATAGTCCGTTAAAAAAAGTTAACTTCGTTAATTAACTGTTATCGGATTAACGCTTTAGTGCCCAACACTGTCTGGTTGACGGTGTTTTGGGGACTTGGCTTTCGGGGATCATTTTGGTATTGGGTATTTCAGTTAATTCGCTTAATGAATAGTCAGATTTCTCTGCGATAGAATTAACTGTATATTTTTATTTCATTATGTTGTTTTGGTTTGGCGTGACACTGCAGCACTGTTTCAGTAATGGGACATCCTTGAAGGAATAGAAGGAAAAAATTTCGGAGCTATTGAAGAATAGGGACCCCAGCCTTCGTTAGTTAGCTTTATAAGGCTAACTAACGAAAATATCATGACCTAACCTAACCAATCGTCAAGTTAACCTAACGATTGGTTAGGTTAGGTCGTGATATTTTCGTTAGTTAGCCTTATAAGCCTAACTAAAGAAGGCTGGGGTCCCTATTCTTCAATAGCTCCAAAATTTCGTTTCTAGTTTATCGCATGAATAGTCATGTACCCTAATTTAAATGCAGGGTATTTGTTGCGCCCATTCTTTTCAGATGGTGTATATATACATATATATCTTTCAAATGTTCCGTGCGATAATTCCTCATTTCACGAAGGTCAAGCTTGTTGGCCTCTCTCTCTCTCTCTCTCTCTCTCTCTCTCTCTCTCTCTCTATATATATATATATATATATATATACAGGGTGATGCATAAATGTATTTCATAAATCGCAGGGTGTATTCTTGAGACAAAAGTAAAGAAAAAAAGACCATATACTCCAATTACTCCATACACCAGTACTCCAACCGAAAAATTCTCGGAGGCCATTGATGATATGAGAAACCTAATAAAGGCCATAAACCCTCCATCCCCCAATATAATGATCTGCGGAGACTTTAACTTCCCATTTATAAAATATATGTGTGTGTGATATATATATATAAAATATATAATATATATATATATATATATATACACACACACACACCAAGACAAGGGGGGACAAGAGAAGACCATGAGCAAGCAAAAATGTTGATGGCTCTCACAAATGAGTTTATGCTGATAGGAGGATAATAGAAAATACCAGAAAAAGTAACTGCCTAGATCTGGTATTCACGAACATGAACTTAATTGCTGATATAAAAATAACCCAACCATTATCTCAGACCACAACTTAATCGAGATATCAACAAATATGGCGACAACATTAAAAGACAAGACACATATTGAAGAAAGAAGCAAATTTGGGGCCTTTAACTTAAACAACAAGATTATAAATTGGGAAGCAATCAGATCGCACATGGCTCAAATAGAGTGGAGAACAGTTTTAGAGAATAAAACAACTGAAAATATGCTAACAACCCTGGAAGAAAAGACGCTGAGAATTTTAGAAAAATATGCTCCGAAATCACAGCCAAAAGGAAAGAGGAGCTGGCTAGAGAGACAAAAGAGAGGAATATTCTGCAAAAGAAAGAGAGTGGAGACGAAGTTAGCAACTGCGGAGATAATGCCAGGAAAGTAATACAAGAAAAACTGGAGGGGATCGATAGGGAAATAAAAGCCCTGATTAAGGACCATACAGAGAGGGAAGAGGAAAAGACGGTAGAAGCAATAAAGGAAAATCCAAAATACTTCTATAGCTATGCGAAAAGGAAAACAAAAACGAACGCCGCTATCGGGCCCTTAAGGAAGGGAAATAATGAACTAACCGACGATCTAAAAAAAAATATCTGAAACATTGAGAGTCCAGTATGAATTAGTTTTCAGTACCCCAAAAAGTGACAAAGCAATACCTAACATACAGTACATGCATTCTTTGAAGAGAAATTGCAAGGAGAGTGTATAACAGACTTTGATTTTACCCCAGAAGATGTAGCGAGAACTACCGGACAAATGAAACGACATTCAGCAGCAGGTCCGCAAATACCGAGTATCTTGAAAAGAGCAAACATTGTCCCTATATATAAAGGAGGGGATAGGTCTCAAGCAAAGAACTATAGACCAGTGTCATTGATGTCCCACCTCACCAAAGTTTCTGAAAGAATAGTCAGAGAGAAAATCTACGATTTCTTGGAGACAGAGAAGATTCAACGAAAATCAGCACGGATTTCGATCAGGTAGAGTGACGTAGACCATGCCTAATCACAACTAATAGAGCAATATAACAATATCCTGGATGCACTGGAAGGCAATGACAACTACGATGTCATATACAAGGATTTTGCTAAAGCTTTTAAAGTAATATCCTTTGCAGACGATACAAAGATCAGCAGAAAAATCAGCGATGCAAATGAAGTAGAGGCCTTGCAGAGGGACACGAACAAAATATACAAATGGTCAGAAGACAACAATATGACATTTAACACCGAGAAATTTCAGCTCTTGAGATATGGTAGAAATGAGGAACTTAGACTGCATATATGCTCCAGATAGACAGGAAATTCAGAGAAGCACGAAAACGATCGATCTGGGAGTAATAATGACCGATGATGCGAAATTTGAAACACAAAATCAGATAGCAATAAATAAAGCAAAAAGAGTTGCGAGACAGGTACTAAGAACGTTCAAAAGAAGGAACAAGACAGCAATGATTCCCCTGCTGAGAACACTGATTATACCAAAACTTGAATACTGCTCAGTTTTGACGTCCCCATATAAAAAGGAAGAAACTAATAGACTAGAAGAAACTCAGACACATTTCACAGCAAAGAGTGATGGCTGCAAAGAACTCAACTACTGGGAAAGACTACGTAAACTAAATCTGTACTCCCTGGAAAGAAGAAGAGAGGTATACCATAATCTACATATGGAAAATGATCGAAAAACTGGTGCGGAACCTCAAACTAAACCCAATTACCATTCAAACAGCACTAGAAAATAGGAAAGGCAGGATGTGTAGTGTTCCCAAATTGAAGGCTTGACAAGGGACCTCTTCAACACTGAAGGAAAATAGCTTGGTTGTCAGGGGGCCAAGACTTTTTAACGAGCTTCCAAAGAACCTCAGAAACGTTACAGGGGTCAAAGTTAAAGTCTTCAAGAGAACACTAGATGCCTGACTGAGGACGGTACCAGATGAGCCGGGTGTACTTGGCTAAGTACGGTGGATAACGCAAGAAAGCAACTCGTTCCTCCACCAAGCCAGACCTAGAGGCGGGCTACCAGCTTGACCTTTGTGTGAAGAGAGACCAACGCATGGAACAGCAAAACGGTTAACAAGGTCAAGGTATATATACGTACCTGTGATTAAGAATTAGGTATATTTGTGCCGCCTCGGGGGGCGGGGGGGGACAAACTAATGGTGCATCTTGTTCATGAAGAAACATGCACTGGCTCTTAATAATAACTGGTAGCATTTGCGATACAAACTGACGAAATTAGCATAAACAATGAATACAAATTTGGACATTGTTTGAACTATGATCATACAAAGCATGGTTACTTTTGGTGGTAACGAACTACGTACGGAAGCGTCGCCAGTACAATAACCCCTTAGTTACTGGGCAATAAATGCGTGTATGGGCGGAATGGTGTTCTGTGTAAAACATGAAACGCTATCTTATTTTCCTTTAAGTTGCGATTACGATTGTCTTTTGCATTCGTTATATATATATATCTTCAGTGCTAGATCTGGGAAAATACAATAGTTACAAAATATAAAGTATAATGAAAAATAGAAATGAGAGGCTGCAACCTCAAATATTGGACCATTAAAATTAAAAATACTCGTTCTCGAAATAGACTTCCCCACCCTTCAATTTTTAGCATTAAGAAATCGTGCTTAGAAATGCGAATATCCTATTGAAAACTAATAATTTTTTTATTATTGCAGAGGGTAATAGATTAGATTTACCCCTTGAATGCATGCTTCAGCACGTCGCACCAGTGATTGTCTGACACTAAAAAATTCCTGGAGTATTGCCGATCATTTCGCAATTGTCTCGAACTTGTTGCCACAATTCATCACGTGCTCGGACTTCTGTAACATAAACTAGTAGAGTGTGTCAATTTTAGGGAGCAAAGTGAAATCTTTAGATTTTCAAAGACTACTAGTGACCAAATGGTGCATTTTTATGTGCTAAATCGAAATATGGCTTTAAAATCCAGATTTGACCAATCCTAGCTACTTATATTTGAAGTTGAAGTTTATGAAAAATCAGCAATTTTTGCAAGTCCTTTTTTATTGTATATAACTACATTTTACATACATTACATACAATTAAAGACATTTTGATCGTATTTCAATATTAAAATTTAGAAATATAGATAGGTTTCTTGAACTTTGCCAAGGATGCCATGTCTGCCTTGCTCTTGTTCCTGGACATGAGCTCCCTACTGGCCACCTGGCCACTGATGTACGCCTCCCTCCTCTCTTGTGAGTAAACATGTGCTGCTTCAGTTGTCATCCTTACACACCTTTCTACTGACTGTGTGTGTGAGGGCCATGCAGGAACTTCCATTGGTCTATCCAGAAACTCCTTGATTGCAGCAGTGGTGAGGGAGCAGGTCAGAGGAAGCTCAGTCACGCCAGAGTTCCAGTCAGTAAGCTCTGAGCGTTTGGTGGCATCTGGGTTGATGTCAGGAGTCTTCCTGGGTCTGACACTGCAGTCTCCAACCTGTGTGTCCTCATCTCCTTCACCTCTGATTTCCAGTATCCTCTTCACTGCCTCCTTCCTCTCCTCCTCCACCTCACTGCACAGCATGGCCTGGAGCACAGCCTCAGAGTGTGCATACCAAGCTGATCTCTTCACTGTAGGCTAGGCATCACTATTCCTATCACCTCCTTCTTCTGACTTTTGAGCAGCTCCAGCTGGTACAGTACATGCTTGGGACCCTCCACCCAGCTGTGATTTAACTTTATGTTGAACCAGTTTGGCATGTAGACTCCCACTATGAATTCCACAATTATCCTCAGATTCTTCAGGTTCCTACCCTTCAGCCCATGTTTGGAAATCCACAATCTGCAGAACCTTAGAGCCGTGGTGAGCCACCTACTGTGACAGACTGGCCCAATCTCCAGGAGAGCTAGACTCTGAGGTACCTCTCCCGATCTGATGGCAGTGATGATTCTGTAGTTATATGATTGGTCTGTGCTGAGGTCCTTGACTACCTCCTGACTGAGGTGGGGTAGAGGAGGACCAACAGTGATCCTCGTGAAGTTTGGGTTGATCTCCAGCTCAGTGGCAGTGTCTAACATCTTCCCTAGTGGCCCAGACCACTTGTTGCTCAATGTCTTGCCATCCAGTGCAGTCACCAGGTGTCTGAGACTCAGCTCTCCAGTGTGCAAGTCACAGACAATCCACACCAACTTCCTGCTAAGCTTGGCCTTCACATAATGCATTACTCCTCCCTCCCAGCCAGTATTCACATTAGTACTGTCACCTCCTATGGCCAAAAGGGTCTGGTCTGCTCCTCTCTCTCTCAGCCAGTTCACCAGATGATCAGCAATGACCTCAGCATGACTTCTCTCCTCTGCAGCTTCCTCTGGTACAAAATGCCACAAATATTTCCCACCTGGTTCATTGCACACTGTCTAGTGTTCTTCCTTAATGAGGCCAGGAAACTGCCTGTCACTGCCCTCAGCTTCCATCATCACTTTGGTGTCATCTCTTTTCCCATCAAAGAAGATACAGGTGATGCCATTTTCCCTAATCTCTTCTTCAAACTTCTTGACCAGCCCCTTAGCCAGTCTCTCCTGAGCCCTCCTCACCTTGTTGTGGTCAATCACCAGTGTTGTGTCAAACTCTGTGATAAAACCAGCATCAATCCAGGCAGCAGTGGCAATCTCTGCAGTCTCTCTCAGCCCAGTGTGATGTCTCAAGCTAGCCAGAGCTATGTTGGTGATATCTTCAGTGTTGTATTTCTTCTTCTTAGCCACAGGCAACGAAAAAGTTGTCGCAGCCTCTGGTATGAAGTCTTCGTCCTCCTCTCTCCTCCCTGCCAACTCCAGTATATCTCCAGTCTCCTCCAACTCCATCTCCAGCAGTGACTCCTCCCTCAACTCCTTTCTTGGCTGACTTCTCTGCCTTCCTCCTCCTCTTCTCCTCGGCCTTCCTTCTCTGCTCCTGTCTCCTGGTCTCAGGGTGATCACTGATCAGCTAGACCCATCTGGTGTGCCCCCACACTGCCCACCTTTTCTCTATAACCTTTAATGAAGGCAAGCTCCTGCACTGGTATCTTCTGCTCGCTCCTGCAGCTGCAGTCAATGTGAACCTCACTGTTGCAGACAGGGTTGCACCCAAGCTCACTGCAGCTCCTGATCACACAGTGATGGGTCAGGATGTCCACCAATTTGTCCAGTTTCATCATGAACCTATCTTTGACCTCTAGCTTCACATTGCCAATGGACACCTTCACTGCCTCTTCCCACAGTGTCTTCACTTTAGCCCTGATCCTGACCTCAGTGTTGATTACAGGTCCTGTGAATAGAGTGTTGTCCTTTCTCCACTGAGCCAGTAGCCCTGGAACAATGCCGTTGTTATTTAGGTCATTAACTGTGTAATTCCTCCTGTCTTCCTCACTCATCTCCTCAACAAACCATACCTCAGCAGATCTCTGGCTGTGGGCAGCTCAGCAGGGGGAAGTTCCCTCCCACTCCCCACCAAATGACTTAGGTGACAACTTGATTTGCTTCGGGTTCTGATTTCTTTCTGACTCATCCTGTGGACCTGTGAACAAAAGAAATGCCATTGAAATTTGGATAGGCCTACTGATTATGATTACATAAAATTAAGTTAATTGAAATTCTTAATATCTTCCTATAAGCTCAGATAAAAGGTTGTGTTGTTATAGGTACAAGACTTAATTATTCAAAGTAATGACAATTTCATATATCTATCATATCAAAATATACAGAAAGTTTGGGTCACACACAACATTAAGAATAATTTGAATTACACAATATTTACATTACGAAGTAATCAAAATTGTCAAAAAGGAGGGAAAACACATGCATTCCCAATTAAAACTCCAGCATTTGTGACTATGTGAAACTTAGAAACCATACTGCACACCAAAAATAACCAAAGTTGACCACACATATCAATGGCACATTGATATACGATGCTACAGTCATATTTAGGTTATATTTCAAGCCTTTATGGTAAAATGTAAGTAGGTAAATGGCTTTTTTAAACAACACTAAAGATATTTCTAAGTTTGCTAGATAATATGACATCATTTGAGCATTAGTAGTTTTTGAATTGTTGACTTTACTAAAATTGACACACCCTAATAAACTAGGCTTTTTAAATGACCCCAAAAGTAGTAATTAAGATTTAAATCTGGTGACCGAGGTGGCCACGGAATAGGACTACCGCGCCCTATCCACCTGTCAGGATACACAGCATCACTTGGACATACCCACTCATTTTTCCCCTTTAACTCTCTCCCCTCTATCCTATTTTGTGACGTGCTGAGGCATGCATTCAAGAAGAACGAATTTCGAACATTTACTTTAATGAAGCAAATGTATCACGTGTATTTGCATAAAATGTAAAAATCTTTTGGAGTTTCATTTTTCTGTCGCGTGAAACCTACGGGTTTCTCGATCTGTTTAATGTTCTTTTTTCTTTACTTTTGTCTCAAGAACACACCCTGCGATTTATGAAACACATTTGTGCATCATCCTATATACAGGGTGAATCACGACGAAATGTCATAACTTCGGGAGCTTATAGCTGAAAATGGCTAGATTCCAGGCCGGTTCTTATACTGTATTTATGCTGCTTAATAGGTAACTCTAGCGTCTTGCCAGTTTGACCAATGTAAAATTTATTACATATTGTGCATGGAATTTTATATACACAACCCTGTTCACTTAAAGGGGAGTTCTTAATCAATGAATTCTTAATTACATCTAAATTTCTGAACGCGATATTTACGTTAAAAGTCCTCAGCAGTTTCGGCAGATCAAGGAAATTTTCTTTAAATGGTAATGCTAAGACGTTTTTTGTGGTATAAGGAGTCTTGTCTTTTACCTCGTAGAAGGTTTTCTTTGCCATTTTTAAAAATTTATCTATACAGTTCTTTGGATATTTTAAATCAAACGCAATTTCATATATTTTACTAATTCAATGAACTCTGGGCTACAAATTCGTAAGCATCTTAGGAACAAAGTAGAAAAAACGGTTCGTTTTACGTTAATGTGATGAGCCGAATAATAATGTATATAGGAACAATTATAGTGGGTTTTCTATAAATATTGTACCTAAACTTTTTTCCGGACCTATATATTAAAACATCTGAAAATGGGATCGATGAGTCTTTTTCTATTTCAACTGTAAAATTGATAGAGGGAGTTAAATTATTAAGCTTGGGTAAGAATTCATTGAGATTTAAAGTTTCTGGCCAAAGACAAAGAATATCATCTACATATCTAAACCACAGAACGTAATTTGGCAGAATCTTCCTTAATTCTGTCTATTTCTTTCTTGTCCCTGAAGATATGAATATATCACGAAAGCGCTTGGACTTCGTGTTTCTTTTCCCTTTCCCTGTGGTTCTTTGCTTATTAAAAAGATCACGTGTTGTTCTGTGAGTTTATTGCATATATATATATATATATATTATATATATATATTATATATAGGTATAGGTATATATATATATTTTATTACTACTACTTTAAGTTAATATTTTTTATACCAGAAGTTAAAATGAATTTTTAGACGTCTTTCTGTTCCGTTTTGTTTTTAATTAGGGTACTTTTAAGGATTTTTTTGAGGGCATTTATGCCCAGTGACCGAGTAAAAATTTCGTGTTTTACGCTTTCTGAGAATTGAAAATACCAATTCGGGTTCGAGGAAGCTGAAAGGGAAACTGCAGAGATGAGATGAATCCCTATCTCAGGAAAGATGCGGCTGCGACGTTGGGAAAGAGTGCCACTTTGAGGAGGGAATCACGGATGAAAGTAATTAACCAGAGTAAATTTGAAGGGAAAATGCGTAATAGTAGGAAGAGGCTGCGTTTGCGTGTCTCTCTCCCTTTCTTACGGAATCGCGACAGTATTGAGACACACACATCCCGTCGCGGCACGAGCGTTCGTATTCCTACATTTGTGATGTTGCGGTGAATTATCTTTTTAAATGCTCTTTTTCTTATATGAAAAAAGGGGATATAATTAAGGTGATTTGACTTGGTTTGAGTTATTTACTTTTTAAAATTTGGTTAGTGTCACGATACAGAATTGAATATGTGACAAGGTGTGCAAATGTCGTGGTTCTTTAGGGAAACACAGTGTGTGTGTGTGTGTGTGAGAGAGAGAGAGAGAGAATCTCGGTAACAGAATTTAAAGAATTTAAAGGAAAATGATTGGAATATGTACGAGTACAATACAATTTATTGTTCTACTTATACTTGTACAACACATACATTAGGCGTATCAATATACTGTATATATATATATATATATATATATATATGCATATAACTGCAATGACCGCGCAGTATATAAATGAATAGAAACGACATAAGTGTTAAGGAACGTTTCTGCACACGAGGAGGAGAGATAACGAATAATGAAAAATGAGGCGAACCGCCCAGGAATCGAACCCAGGGCCTTCCAATTGCCGGTCGGACGCTCTACCATTATGCTACGGACCTCACTCAATCACAAATCGAAATTCTCCCACATAGGGCAGAAACCAATGCCCTGAGAGGGCACCCTCGCAAATCGTGAATATGCGCATATAACTGCAATGACCGCGCAGTATATAAATGAATAGAAACGACATAAGTGTGCAGAAACGTTCCTTAACACTTATGTCGTTTCTATTCATTTATATACTGCGCGGTCATTGCAGTTATATGCGCATATTCACGATTTGCGAGGGTGCCCTCTCAGGGCATTGGTTTCTGCCCTATGTGGGAGAATTTCGATTTGTGATTGAGTGAGGTCCGTAGCATAATGGTAGAGCGTCCGACCGGCAATTGGAAGGCCCTGGGTTCGATTCCTGGGCGGTTCGCCTCATTTTTCATTATTCGTTATCTCTCCTCCTCGTGTGCAGAAACGTTCCTTAACACTTATGTCGTTTCTATTCATATATATATATATAATATATATTATATATATATATATATATGATACAAATCCACAAGGAAAAAGAAAAATGATTCCAAGGCCTTTCGTGTATTCAGAAGTACACCTCGTCAGGGAATGAAGGGAGAAGGCGAGATGACGAAAATATATACATATGTACAACGGAACAAAAAATAAAAAGATTAGCACATGATTAATGAGAGTTGATTAAACGCAAAAGGTATTTTTACAGGATATTGTCAATTTTATACATTCCTGCACTATTATTGAAATTATTTTTAAATTGGATAAATGCACATTCTAGAATATTCCTTTCAATTATATCTGTATTTTTAACGAGCGCTTTAGAAAAAGACTACGTTGATACCAATTGCTTTAAGTAAAGTCGGAAGATATTAAAAATTAACATGGTAAGGTAGGCTAAGGATATTTTTACGCTCAAATTCCTTTACAGTTACACTATTATAATATCTATTCTTGGCTTTCCTAAGGCAGTTATCTACGTACAGGGTGGGCGGAAAGTAGCTCCCTATTTTGGATTGGTAAAAAAATACGTATATTATCCATTTATTTCAGAAGAAATAATATGAAAAGGTAGGCATACATGGTAGGTTTTCTCTAAAATTCAATGTGGGCTCCAACTCTTTCCACCAGCTTCTGGAGCCGCCCAGGAATGGCGTCACTGACTTTAGCAGGAACTCCGGCGGGATGGAGGACATGACTTCCCGAATTCGGTCCTCTAGTTCTTCCAATGTCCTCGGTTTGGTGCGGTAGACTTCTTCCTTTACCCACCCCCAAAGAAAGAAGTCGCACGGTTACCGCTGAAAAACGGCAGAATCGGTTCAGTGTAACGGTGTGGTGTGGTATGACCTCAGATCAGGTTGTGGGCCCGTTCCTTCTGCGCAACACCATGAATGCTGAGCGGTACCTTGCTATGTTGCGAAACGAGGTCTGGCCGGTTGTCAGCACATGGGAGAACATCGACGATCTGATATTTATGCAAGATGGCGCCCCTCCGCACTTCGCTCTTGTTGTCCGTGAGTGGCTGGATGCCCACTTCCCTGGGCGTTGGATGGGTCGTCGTGGTCCACATCAATGGCCAGCCAGGAGCCCCGACTTGACACCGTGCGACTTCTTTCTTTGGGGGTGGGTAAAGGAAGAAGTCTACCGCACCAAACCGAGGACATTGGAAGAACTGGAGGACCGAATTCGGGAAGTCATGTCCTCCATCCCGCCGGAGTTCCTGCTAAAGTCAGTGGACGCCATTCCTGGGCGGCTCCAGAAGCTGGTGGAAAGAGTTGGAGCCCACATTGAATTTCAGAGAAAACCTACCATGTATGCCTACCTTTTCATATTATTTCTTCTGAAATAAATGGATAATATACATATTTTTTTACCAATCCAAAATAGGGAGCTACTTTCCGCCCACCCTGGTACATATAAAGTGAAATAGGATAACATAATTTAGTACCAATATTCATGATATTGCATAACTCGGAATCTAAAAATTCAGGACTGACAACTCTCAATGCTCTAAGAAACATGGCAGAGAAAATAGATTTTATCGAGGGATGATGGTAAAAATAAAAATGCACAAAAAAATTATTATTAGTAGGCTTACGAAAAACTTCAAATTTGAACTGATTCAGGCGTCTCCGAATTTTTAGATCCAGAAAAGATAAGCTTCCATCATTTTCTTTTTCAACAGTGAACTTAATAGATGGGACTAAATTGTTGAGCCTACCAGTCAACATCCAAATCGTTTGGCCAAAGGCATAAAAAATATCATCTATATACCGGTTATGCCTACTATTATTAATTTTAACCTTGTTTGGTAACCGGTAAATAGATGATATTTTACGCCTATGGCCAAACGATTTGGATGTTGACTTATTTCTTGGTAGGAAGTTTTTCGTAAGCTTACTAATAATAACTCTTATGTGCACTTTTATTCTGACCATCATCCCTCGGTAAAATCTATTTTCTCTGCTATGTTTTTTAGAGCATTGAGAGTTGCCAGTCCTGAATTTTTAGATTCATAGTTATGCAATATCATGAATATTGGGACTAAATTATGTTATCCTATTTCATTTCTAGATAACTGCCTTAGGAAAGCTAAGAATAGGTATTATAATAGTGTAGCTGTAAAGAAATTTGATCGTAAAAATATCCTTAGCCTACCTTACCATGTTAATTTTTAATATCTTCCGACTTTACTCAAAGCAACTGGTATCAACGTAGTCTTTAAGTATAATAATACTGTTAAATCACGCCTAATAAAGAATATCCCGGATAATGCGGTTGGCTGTGTATTCGATCGGATGTACACAATGTGTAATAACGGATCAAGAGGCACATTTCAGGTTTTGTACAATTGACCTCCCTAAATTCAAAAATGAAAACAAAATTTTTTTGTGACAAGTGCAACACCTCCTTTTTCACATGTGAAAATCGTGAAACTTGCTAGAAAAATTTATTTTTGGAATAAACATATACACTGTAGGTAGGTAGGTAGACAGACTAGATAGTTTTATTTAGTAAATGATACATTAAAATCTTGTTTAGTTTTGAATGACGGCATAAAGTCACGGGATTTAAGTACTGCTCTAATGTAACCATCTCTTGAATCCTTTCCTTTCCATACACTGCCCCAGACGCTTCAGTTACCATCCTAACACAGCGTTCTACACCTTCGGAGTGACATGGTATCCGGACAACAAGGGGCTCTTCAGTGATCTTATCGAGTTGTTCGACAGAGAACTGCTTCGTAAGTGTGGTGGTTCCATTGTGCACTCCTCCACTGGTGGAAGTAAATCTTTCAAATTCTGAGCACTTTGTTTGATCTTTGGTGGCCGAAATTCTCTGACTTGCTGTTGAGCAGGTTTGGGAGCTCGTCGAATGGTCTTGATTACATCGATGGCCAATTTCCGGTTTGCTTGATCTGCATTTGCAAGCATTGCCAGTAGAACATTTTCAGGGTGAGCCCAATATGCATTTCTTTGGATCACAGGCCATGTGACAGTCTTGCTAGCTGGTGGCAGTAATCATAGCAGCTTGATTTGCTCCAGGAAATGTTTTGGGCCATCTGTGCACCTTGGATGGCACTTGATGCTAAACCACATGGGTCCATCGTGGCACACGACAAACTGTGTGAGTGAATGCAGTTCATCACTTGGCTGCGCCATCGCTACATATAGCCGACAAATTCTGCTGGCAGTTGTAACCCATCTTGCATGGGAGATTGGTCCAGGCTTCTCTCGTAGAAGATCTTCAATAATGACACCAGTCCTTATCGCTTTCATCATTCTGTAGAGGTAGGCTTGGTCACGACTCAATTCAGTAAGGTCAACATCCGGGAGAGTGTGGCCATCAGCAATACATTAATTCCTGTAGAGGAAAGTGGCAAACTTTCACATGTGGCCAAAGCTTTGCCAATTGGTCCTTTCCATTGAGTTGCAGATTCTGTTGGGCCGATGAGTTCCTTGCACAAGTGGTGCAGTGGGAGTTCATTTAAATGCAGACTACAGATGAACCAGTGCAAAGGGCGACCCAGGCGGCACTCTAGCAGGTGTATTGCTCCACTTCTGTGCCCTGTGTTTGTGGCTGTGCTGCCGGCTCCCACTGCAATTATCTTGTCTGCAATACCCATTTCTTCAATCGCATTTTGAAGTCCATCCGCAATGACAGTGCCAGTTCCTCGTTCCAGTGTCAGATGGCTTAGATAGAAGGTTCCAGGCTCTCCGACCAGCACGTAGTGGTCCTCAACTTTCTTTGTGCTGTACCATTTGTTCCCCTTTTTCTCTTTGACAAGTGTCATGTCTTTCCGCCCATCAAAAAATAAAGCAGTGACTTCCACATCGTGGTAAGTTACTGCTTCCTTCAGATTCCTCCGTACCTTCTGCCGTGCTCTCCATACTTTGTGGTGGTCAATTACGTTTATCTGATCATCAGAACTAATGATGCCATAGTCAACCAATGTTGCAGTGCTGATAGCTGCAGCAGCCCTGTTCGATGCACCATACCGGTCAGCTTCCAAAGCAACAGTGGGAGTCGGTGTAATGTTCCTGTCCTCCTGGGCACTATCACCCATCCACTCATCACCAACACTTTCACCACTGGAGTTGCTTCTGCTTGAGCTGATTCGACCACATCTGCAGAGGATGCTACCTCTTGCCGTTCCGTTTTTCTTCTATTCTCTTCTTGTCTTTCTTGCATCTGATCCTCTCTTGACTTCCTTCTCTCCATCATCTGAGTCACATTCGTATCCACCCGACTGATCTGCATGATCCGCGTGGTTCTCTGGTCGATCAGAAAGGCATGCTCTCGTCGTGGAACTTTCATTTCTTTTTCACAGTGGCATGCAGACAGATCATCCCATTGGCAGACAGCTATGTCAAACAATTGATTCAGGCTTTCCTCGAACTTCTTGGTTTTTGTGGCCTGCTTGCCTTGCTTCGATGCTTGTGAGCCTTTTTCCATCAATCGGAGCAGCTTGGTCTTCACATTCTTGATTGGCTGTGATGGAATGTTAGCACGATCCCAAAGGTCAATGAGTGTTTGGCATACCTCCGGAAGAATCTCCCTGTTGCTGGTGTACTTGTTCTCCTTCAAGAAGAGGAAATGCCTTGCAACTTGTATGCGGGTTGGAAGTTCAGACAGAGGAAGCTCTGATAGTGGAGAACCAAAGACAATGTGGCTGGCAGATCCCGCGTTCTTTGCGTGCTCATTGTACCAGCAAAACTCAACAAGTATCACACAGGAACACTGAAACAAAAACACAAACGTATAAATAAAAAATATATATGATTATGAGTATATATATATATAAGGCTTGGTTTATTGGTAAACAATAAGTTTACCAATATATATATATAAAAATATACTGCACACACATATGTATTATGTATATAAATATCCATAGGTATATATATACACCCTAAGACATATAGCAAACTTATAAACAATGTAAAACACAACAAAGCAAAGAAATGTGTATAATGTATATATCACAAAACGCACCTTTCGTTAGTACCTTGGGGTTTTTGAACACCCCATCCACAGAAAAAACACTTGTTTCTCTCAAGCGAGCTATTGCAGAACTAAGAAATTCCAGGGGATGACTCACTGAGAATAATTATAAAGCTGCCAGAAGTACCATGTCAGTCAGTGTTGCCAACTGTAATTAACAAGAATTTTGTATTTTTTACACGCGAAAAAGGTGTTCTGCTTGTTGCAGAAAATTTTTGATTTCTTTTCTGAAATCAACAAGGTTGATTGTACAAAACCTGAAATGTGCCTCCAGATCGCTCATGACATTACACGCTAATGTGTAACTCAGTATATATAGGCCAAACAGGAAAAACGTTAAATATTTGGGTAAAACAGCATAAATATGCGTGTGAAACAGCAAATAATTCTAATGCATTGTTTAACCATATGTATAGATGTAATCATAGTATCAAGTGGGATAGTTCTAAAGCACTCGTTAAAAACATATATAATTGAAAGGAATATTCTAGAATGTGCATTTATCCATTTTAAAAATAATTTCAATAACAGTGCGGGAATGTATAAAATTGACAATATCCTGTTAAAATACCTTTTTCCTTTAATCAACTGTTGTTAATCATGTGCTAATCTTTTTATTTTTCTGGCTAATTAATTATGTCGCAAATGACATGGCCTGAAGTTGAAATAAAAAATACATTTTTTTAGTGTATTTTGGTGTGCTCTGTTCAAATATAACCTTCATTTCTTGCAAAATGAACAGAAATACGTGTTTGGGCCATGCGATGACAACTGTATTTCTCTTCATTTGCACAAGAAATGAAGGTCATATTCGAAGAAAGCACACCAAAATACACTTGAAAAATGTATTTTTTACTACATTTTATACAATAAAGCATAACCTAACATGTTCATGTTACGAGATCTCGTAAACGACGCATTACCACAGGAAACGTGCAAAACACCTCAAAATTAACCAGAAAAGTTTGCTCTCGTCATTTTCGTTTAAACTAACGAAAATATCACGACTTAACCTAACCAATCATCAAGGGCATTCAATTAACCTAACCGGGCATTCAATTAACCTGACCAAGCATTCAGTTAACCTAACCGGGCATTCAGTTAATCATTTAATTAATCATCTAGGGCACATGACGAATCAAGTTCTCAAAGTCGAAACCACACGAACGGCACGTCATAATTCTATCACAAACACCACCAAACTGAATCCAATTAGAAAAAAAAAATAGCCAGAACAGAAACCAACAAACATAACACACAAACACCACACACAGAAGCCATAAAACAGCAGATACAACAGCTCAACACAGAAATAAACAACAAACTCAAAGAAAAACAAACAAACATTTAGGGAATTCATAACAACACTAAACCACTCCACAAATACATCCAGGCTATACAAGACTATAAACAGCATTACCCACTCCAACAGCGGCATTCACACCTCACACGCGGCTATCTGTCGCAGCCAAAATAATATCCCAGCATATACACAACAAGCTAGCATTCTAGTTAATCACTACGCAAAGATAGTCACTTAAACAGAGACAACAACCAGAAACACGCAGACAGACAAACAGCTAGACACAAAAAAACCTACAGACTCGACACGACCATTACACCCTTCAATACAGACCAGACCACCAAGATCATCAAAAACATTAAGAATTCGAAGGCTACTGGACCAGACAACATATCTAACATACACCTTAAGCACTTGGGCCCACAGGGAATACTAGCTCTCACGAATATCAGCACATATTCATACCAACACTGTATTATTCCTGACATATGGAAACAAGGTAAAATTATTACACTACTCAAACCAAACAAAAATCCAACAGAACCAGCTTCCTATAGACCCATTACTTTACTATGCAAACCTTCCAAAGTAACAGAAAGACTAATCTAACAAATCACCAACCCACACATACCACTATCACCTACTCAACATGGATTCAAACCTCACCACTCAATCATGACATTACTCACTAACCTCACACAGCACATCATGGATGGCATCAACTTCAGACGACCAACTCAACGTACACTATTAGCAACAATAGACATTAGTAAAGCATTTGATGCTATCACGCTTCCCTCTCATAAACAAAATACTCAACACAAACATGCACAATAACACCAAAAGGTGGCTGAGCAACTACCTTTCAGGAAGATACTCACACACATTTAATGGCAAGTCATCCAAAAACAAGCTTTTTCCGAACTGGGTCCCTCAAGGCTCTGTTCTCTCACCAACACTGTTCAACTTATACATGCATGACATTCCAACACCCATAGATAACAAGCTTACCTTATCATCATATGCAGATGACATCACTCTAACATCCACCCACAACAACATCGACACCGCTACAAATAACCTACAAACATACATAAACAGTATACAAGACTGGCTCACACACCATGGACTCAAAGTAGCACACACAAAATCAACCATCACCTTGCTTACCAGGTAACTTCACAGCTTACACTAAACACCACCAACATTCCACACACTCACAGGACCAAAATACTTGGGGTCACATACAACCCATCATTATCTTTTGCAAACCACATTCAGGACATTAAAAACAAATGTACGTCAAGACTTAACACGCTTAGGGTACTAACAGGCACAAACTTTGGACACCAGCAGGAAACAACATCACTCATATACAAACAATATATTCGCTCAGTTATGGACTATGCTAGCCCATGCTGGGCACCCATTATCTCAAATACACACATAAACACCTTACAGACTATACAAAACAACGCACTTCGTATCATTACAGGATGTACTCAAACAACACCAATAGAACACCTGCACACAGAAACAAAATTACTGAAAGTTAGGAAACATTTGGACATGAGGGGAACACGACTCATGGCAGCAGCGACAACTAACCCACAACACCCTTGCCACTACATGTACAGTCATGCACCAACACGTTGCACCATTAAGGTAACACCAGAGAGACATTATAACCAAATACTTCATTCCATACCACGCCCCACAGACATCACACAGTACAGAAGACACACACACACACACACACACACACACACACACACACCACACCTAACCCACAAAGCACTGACACGACTCGGTCCGAATGCAGTCCTAGGTGCGAAGCCGCCACCCATTAACAGGTCAGAGACCAGCCTGAGCAGATCGGATCGAGTTAACTTAGCACGATTCCGATGTGGACATCACCCCAACTTACAGACATATAAACACAGACTAGACAACTCCACAGACGACACCTGCCACCTGTGCCAGGACACACCACAAATGATTGAACACATTATGACAGACTGTACCGCTCTAGCACAACAACGAACACAACACAACATCACTAGTGCGCTGAACCTCTGGTCCACTCCGGAGAGGGCGATCGGTTACCTGCGTGCCGCCGGCTTGCTCGATCAGGGTGAGCTGATCGGCTAACCAACAACAACAACAACAAACTAATTAAGTCGCAGAGTAACATGACGTCATACCACCCCCGACTACAAATACACTAAATATATATATTTATATTATTATTATTTTCTACAATAGTTTGTACAAAAAAATGAGTGACAAATTTGAATAAAGCGACTAAAAACTACCTCATAAAAAGTTATTTTGAATTACAGGTCCAGCCCATGTCATTTAAAACATATTAACCTTTTTCTGTCCCGTTGTGCATATGTATATACACTGAGCGGCAGAAAAATCGGCCCACTTGGAATATCGCGAAAAGCAAAAAAAGGTGACACGACAATTGGGCGCAGGACAAATGAGCGCCGACAAATGAGCGCCGACAATTGAGCGCAAAGACAAAAGAGTGCAAAGACAAAAGAGCACAAAGACAAAAGAGCGCAAAAACAAAAGAGCGCAAAACAATTGAGCGAGAGCAAGCAAATAAAACTGGATAAAAGAAACAAAATAAGCTTCAACAAATATTTATTAAAAATGTTAAAAAAACAATATTTATTAAGGTCCTGCTCTCATAAGTCGGGGTAGTATATACACACCATATATATATATATATATATATATATATATATGAAAATTATTTCACGAAAATAACGCGTGAAAAATATTTATGATGAATAGAACCACGAAGGAAAGGAAACACAGAGTGGTGCTCAAGCGCTTTCGTCTAATGACATCCTCAGGAACACTGAGGATGTCATTAAAATTACCCATTCTTATTTGTGGAGATATAAGAATGTAAGTGTTAGATACGTTGCTATTACGTACCTTAACATTGAGTGAGAGATATTTTGACCGTACACATTTCGAGAATATGTATTATTGAGTGAATATCACGAATGAATTAAGAACCTATAATTTAGTTGGTGATTACGTAACATTTCGATTCATTTTGGGACCTGTTCAGCGTTTCTCTCGTTTCGCCCGAGGTTGAGTGAGAGGGACCCGATATCCGAGTCAAGTTCCGCACGCATCCACAGTTTGTATGACGGACGATAGTGAGAATGATAGCTCAGTCACGCGTGTGAAGCGACAATTGCGAGATGTTTCACAACGGGCTCATTTATAAAGGCCCTCGTTCGACCGTGATGAGAGGGGAGCTGGGGCCATGGGAGATGATAAGAAAGGGTGTTGTAAGGGGTGAGGGAGCGGAAGCAAAAAATTTCGTGAAGATGTACGAAGGTATTCTACTTTCATTTTGAATTATGATGTTATTTATTATTATTTATTGAAAGAATCAATTGTTCGTTAATTTATGCACATAAATACGTACTGTGGAATATGTCAGCCCATTTTGCAGTCTTTGAAAGTCGATAAATGCTAAATAAGCACCTTTGCTATTCGCTTTAATAGAAATACATTTGGTTTTCCTTCCTCGCAGCGTTCAGGTCCAATCTTAGAATATCAGTGCACTTTGAGACGCCATTTCACTGCAGACCCACTCCCTAGTCTAAGGTTCGTTTAACTTATCATGAGTAAGTAGAATAAACAAAAATTATCAATGCACAGTTTTTCACTATTTAAAATTGAAGTCAAATTGATTGGAAATATATTTTTCAAACTTTCGCATAAGCAAATATGAAAATTAACCCTAGATAGGTACACCCCTTCCGGAACATACCGTGATCGTGGTAGAATCCTGGGTGTGGGCCATCCGGGTGTACCTATCCCGGGTTAAATCCAAATTGTCGAGGGGCTCTGATGTCTTGCTTTGAGGGAATTATGGCCTAACCACACACACACACACACACACACACACACACACACACGGCTTACTGTAAGTGTGGCCCAATGTATTCCGACGTGGGTAATCCACTGTATATCTAAGGCCACTCGAGGATGTATCGCACATTGATAAGGAAGGCGTCAGTAAATAGATGATGAAAGTAGAATGAAATAAGTTAACAAATGATTGGTGCAGTAGAGTGTATAAGTGAGACGAGGGGTGATTGCTATAAAAATGATTCTCCGAACAGGAAGTGAGAATAGTGAGGAAAAGTACGCACTCTGGAGCGACATTTTGGGGTGTTAAAAGTTAAAAAGGTTTCCGGGAAATTTCTTTAGACATCAAAGGAATTGTCAGCCTAGTAATGTTTGTCGCGAATGATTCTCATTATGGAAGATACGGCGAATATCTCGAGGTTCCGATAGTTTAGTCTTAAATACCAAGTAAAGTACGAAGAGTGGACGGCTTATTTACTATAATGAAGACTCGTGCGTGAATGAGGAAAAGCTTTTTGACAATCCGCGTTGCCCTATTTTGCAGTTCCTTAATGTGGCATTTACTTGAATTAAGTACGTTTAACGTACTTCGTACAGACTAAACTTAAAGGAGTTCAGTTGTACTAAAAAAGTACACCGTCAGTAAGAGGAGACCCTCCACTCAAAATTAACGGAACTCGTGAAAAAAATGATAAAGCTTTTTATTCGAGTATGGAAAATCCAAACAAATTTGATGTTCCTTCCACCCCCTCACCGTCTGTCTGCATGCCAAAGTAAATAAACTTCCACCTGTTCATAACACCTTTTATCTAAACCTTAATTTAAGTAATTATAAAACGATATATCTATATACAGGGTGGTCCGAAAGTCCCTATCAATTTTGCTGAAATAATATTTCTATTTTATTTTCTATTTTCTTTCATCTTTGATGATGGATGTAGAAGAAGTGTGGTGGTAGTAACACTACGTATCCAAGGGAAGAAGTGCAAAGAAATTCGAGAAAAATTCGAAATAAGATTTCACAAACCAGGACCTACAGACAAAGCAATTCGCGAGCTGGTCAATAAATTTAAAAGAAAAGGATTTGTTCATGATGAGGCAAGATCTGGACGTCCAGGTACCTCTCAAGAAAATGTTGAATTCGTAAGAGATGCCTTTGAAACAAATTCTAGAATGTCAACTCGCACAGCATCAAGTTGACTGAGCATACCAAAAAACGACTGTTCTAAGGATTTTCAAATCAGCATTAAAAAAGAAAAGTTACCATATTCAAGTGCTACATGAGTTACACGAAGAGGATTAGCCAAGACGAGCCGTCATGTGCACAGAATTGCTTGAAAATTTTCATACCGAAAACTTATTAACCCACATTCTTTTCGGCGATGAGGCGACATTCCACACGTGTGGAAAGGTTAATCAACATAATTGCCATATCTGGGCTAGTAAGAAACCAATCGAGTTCTACGAATGGGGGAGAGATTCCCCTAAAGTTAATGTCTGGTTGAGTATGACACGATCGGAGATTTACGGACCTTTTTTCTTTGCAGAAGCTACAGTAACAGGGCCAATTTATCTTGACATGCTTCAGCAGTTTTTTGAAACCCAGCTTCGCACAGATGGCATTCTCAACACTTTCTTTCAACAAGATGGAGCTCCATGTCACTATGCAAACATCGTTCGGGCGTACCTTGATAGCTCTTACCAAATCGCTGGATTGGACGTTGTGGAAACAAGCCCTGGGCAGCACAATCTCCAGATTTAACACCTATAGACTTCCTCGCGTGGGGCTTCATAAAGTCAGGTTTACCAAACAAGAGTTACAGACCCACAGGATCTGCGAACCCGCATCGTCGTGACAGTCACTAAAATAACCCCAGAAATGCTTGAGAATATGTTCCGCAATGCAGTGGACAGATCTGAGATTTGCAGAGACATTGATGGTGCTCACGTCAAATGTTAGACCTAAGCTTGATAAATAAATATACATCTAATTATGTTGTTACATTTTTAACCTAAAATACTATTATGTCAGCAAAATAGGGACTTTGGACCACCCTGTATATCATCAGAATCAGAAGTACGCAGCTCAGTACCACAAAGTACAGTGCTGGCCCCACTCCTGTTCATTATCATCCTAACAGACATAGACAGTGGAGTAAACACCAACAGTATAGTAACATCATTTGCAGACGATACAAAGATCAGCAGAAAAATCAGCGATGCAAACGAAGTAGAGGCTTTGCAGAGAGCCGCAAACAAAATCTACAAATGGTCAGAAGACAACAATATGACATTTAACACCGAGAAATTTCAGCTCTTGAGATATGGTAGGAATGAGGAACTTAAAAAGATTGCATATTATGCTCCAGATAGATAAGAAATTCAGAGAAGCACGAAAGCGGTCGACTTGGGGGTAATAATGACCGAAGTTGCCAAATTCGAGACAGAAAATCACATAGCAATAAACAAAGCAAAATGAGTCGCGGGACAGGTACTAAGAACGTTCAAAAGGAGGGACAAGACAGGAATGATTCCCCTGCGGAAAACACTGATCATACCAAAACTTGAATACTGCTCAGTTTTGACGTCTCCATATAAAAAGGAATAAATTAATAAACTAGAAGAAACGCAGAGACATTTCAAAGCCAAGATTGATGGCTGCAAAGAACTCAACTACTGGGAGAGACTACGCAAACTAAATCTATACTCCCTGGAAAGAAGAAGAGAGAGGTATATCATAATCTACATATGGAAATTATCGAAAAACTGGTACCAAACCTCAAACAAAACCCAATTACCGTAACCCAGACAATGCTGGAAAATGGAAAGGCAGAATGTGTAGTATTCCCAAATTAAAGGCCCGAGAAGGGACCTCCTCAACACTGAAGGAAAATAGCTTGGTTGTCAGGGGGCCAAGAATTTTTAACCAGCTTCCAAAGGACCTAAGAAACATTACAGGGGTCAAAGTTGAAGTCTTCAAGAGAAGACTAGATGCCTGGCTGGCTGAGGACGGTACCAGATGAGCCGGGTGTACCTGGCTATGTACGATGGAGAGCGCGAGAGCAACTCGCCTCCACCAAGGCAGGACTAGAGGCGGGGCCACCAGCTTGACCTTCGTGTGAAGAAATACCGACGCACGGAACCCTAATAAGGTATATAACAGGAGCAGGTAAAAATGCTACTAGCTCGAGCTGATTAATTTATGTTAACAAGAAATAACAGAAAAAACAAGTGCCTAGATTTGATATTCACAAACAACAGCATCCCAATTTATGATGTAGAAATATCCCCAACTATAATATCGGATCACAACATTATTGAAATAACCAATATGAAAGCAACAGGAAAGGAAAGAACACGAACAACAGAAAGAAGCAAATTCGAAATTTTTAATTTTCATTCCAAAGCTATAAACTGGGAAGATGTTATTGATAGGATAGTTGCCCTAGAAAGGCGGTCCATCGGCGGACTGGACAGAGCTCGAGATTGCGGAGAAAGGGTAGAGGTGCAACCAGGGGCCGGTGTGCAAAATCAGTGTCGGGAATCGCCAGCGACCCACGTGGAATGCATGAAACTGCGACACAAGGTGGAGAGAGAGGAGGGCGCAAAGAAGGGGCGGATAAAGGAAAAGGGTGGGAAGGGGCCTACTGATGGCCCAAAGGACCCGAGGGATGTAGTTGCAGGTCGGGGTTGGTCGGGTACTGTAAGTGCGGCTGGGTCTACGGGTATCGAAAGGTCTCGGGCAAGAAGGCTGCGAAGCCGAAGCCTGAGACCCCGGTTGCCGCTGTCAGGACCTCCAACCGCTTTAATCTCCTGTGCGCGAAGGAGGTAGACACCGTTTTGATTGGGAACTCACAGATCAGGGGCCAAGAGAAGTACTTCTGCAAACCGAGACAGGAGGGAGGTAAGGTGTTTACCTGGGCGGGGAACGGCGCACTTAAAGAAGGAGTTAGAGAAGCTGCGCGTGCTAGTCGGAGGACTGCGATCGTTGTCCACGCTGGTGGCAACGACCTGTTCCTCAAAGGCGGTAGGGTAGGTTCGACGGAAGGGATCATCACCGAGATCATGTTGCGGATGATCTAAAACTTAAAACAGAGAGCTGAATGTCGATGGGTATTTTACCGCGGATGAATGCCAGTGACCCGCGCTCAGTAAGGTCATTGGCATCAACGAGAGGGTACAAGACTTGTGCGTCCCAATGGGCCTGAGGTTTGTTGACCCCTCCGACGCGTTTTTGGGTAGGTGGGACCTTTATCAGAGAGATGGTATCCACCTCAATGACAAGGGTAAAGGTGTGCTGGGCACGCTGCTCGACCGGCACCTACACCGTATGGTGAGGTCAAGCCCGGGGATTGATGACGGGCCCCCACCGGGGTGAGATGATCTTGAGCCGGTGGCGGACGTATCTTCAACTAAAGGGTGCGTGTATGTACAGGTGGGTGATCCTCCTTTCCCGTTGGAGGGGGCTCAGGCTCCTGTGGGAGTTGCCCCCTCGTTGGTGAGGGGCTCTTTAACTCATGACAGCCCTGGCTGTTCGGGAAACAGATCGTGCTAGGGGGCTGTCAGAATAGGGAAGGCTCCCTCTGTGCAGTGCTTTTTAATGCTAGGTCAATTAGGAATAGGTTTTTGTGAGCTTCAGGGGCTCTTAGCATCAGAATACCAGGATATCATTGCTATCACCGAGTCCTGGATTCATACTGATCGTAGGGACTACGTTGGGGAGTTCGAGATTCCCGGGTATAGAATGTTTCACAAGTCACAAGGACTGCACCCGAGGGGAGCGGGGATGGGTACTAATAAGGGGTTCCAAAAAACCTTAGCCACCCATTTGCAGCTTACATGTTTACTTATATCGAAATCGTTTTTAGTGATTATAAAAATATATAAAATTCTTTATTTATTACAGGTATTAAAATTACTCTAGCTGATAAAGTGATAATATAATGGCTTCTCAATTAATTGGTGATTTGGAGAGGCAACGTGTGATAGATCGCATACGAGCAATAACATTCGGGAAGCTCGTGATGCTGGAGCCACCTTTATAACACGTTCATGGGTTGCCAAAAAGTTGCGAAGTGAGGACTTTGTCAAAAGAAATTGGAATAAAACTGGATGAATGTGAAATGGATACAACCAAATCTGGGCGCCCAAATTTGCCACTCTCTCAGGAAACAAAGGACATCATTGAAAGCGGTACGCGTAAGCGGAAAAACAGCTGTGCTAAACTTTCTAGAGAGATCGAAGTGTTGAGAGGAAAGATCGTTAGTGGTGAGATCATTGACTGTACCGTCATAGGCAAGGTTTAAAGCCTTGGCATGAACTTCCAAAGCCAAGAAAAACTCAACTTAACATCGATGACAGAATGTGGTTTGCCCATTATCTTGAAGATTGGGATGTGGATGATTTCATGCATTTAGCTGTCTCCGATGAATTTTTTGTTTACGTAACACGTCGGCCTAACTACCAAAATGATCGAGTGTGGGCCACAACAACAGATGAAATCGATGACAATGAACATTATCGCGAATTATTAAAAAGTCCAGATTGTGTTGGTGTGTTTGTTTTGTTCACTGCAAAGAAGCTCATGTGGGTGCTGAAGCCAAATGGTCAGAGTTGGGATGGACAGTATTTTCGTGATATTATTCTATCACAGCATGTCATTCCCTTTCTAAGAAACCCAAACAATGTTATGGATGTCGATCAGGTCACACTTCTGTACGATAAGGCCCCCTGCTTTAAGGCATTAGCCACTCAACAGTTGTTGCGGAACCATGAGATCGATTTCTTTGGAAATGAAGAATGGCCAGGAAATTCTCCTGACCTGAACGTCTGTGAACGCATTGGATCAGTTATAAAGGACAAGGTTGAATGTCTCTTGTTTCAAGAACCTGCAGCAAATCGATTTTCGAAGGATACAATGACGCAACACATTGAAACTGTTTTAGCGAATTTGCGTAACGATCAAGATCTATTCACGTCACTTTTCGCAAGCTACCCAAAGCGAATTCAGGCTGTCTTGGAAGCCAATGGCGGGAACACCAAGTTTTAATTGTTTCTCATTAAATGCAGGATTCAATTCTCTTTTGTAAGGTATGTTTAGTTTTACTGTACCTCTAATGGTTTAGGCCATGGGCGGGGGGACTAAGGTTTATTGGAGCCCCCTATATGTCAGGGACACGTTGAGTCCGGTTGACTGCCAGTTCTGATCGGATCGGGAGCTGCTTGGCGTCGATCTGAACCTGGGAGGGATGAACTATAGGTTAATCTTGGTGTACAGACCTCCGCATCTCCTCCTCGAGGAGGATACAGCCCTGTATTTCGAACTCCGTAGCCTGCTAGGGGAAAGGGTGTGTGTAGCTTCAGGAGACTTCAACTGTCGCGGCATAAATTGGGAAGACAGGACTGCTGATGAGAACTTCCTGACTCAATGGGTCAATGGGCCTACACGAGGCGAAAGTGTTCTAGACTTAGTATTCACGACCGAAGACAACCTGGTCACTGGCCTCACTGTTGACGAATCGTTGGGCGGAAGTGATTACGGTCTGAGTAGGTTCTGTATCTGCGTCCCTCTGGTGAAGCGTAGTAACTCGAGAGGCAGTAAGTTTGATCTATGGCGGGCGGACTTACTTTGTTGGCCTCCGAGGTAGCGTAGGTGAGATGGGGTTAGAGGTCGGCGGCGATGTTGAGGGAGTGTGGAGTGTATTCCGGGACCAGTTTATGGTGCTGCAGTCTGCTGCCATACCCTCAAAACCGGTCACCCCTGCTTCAACGCAGCCTAAGTGGTTCAGTCGGGACATCGTTTCGGCTATCCGAAATGGGAAAGCTGCGTATAGGAGGGCGAAGGCCAATCGTTCCCATGAGAACACTGAGGCGTATGTCCGCCTGCGCAGGGAAGTGAAGGCGAAGGTTAGGCTAGCTAAACGTAACGAAGAACTCCGGGTACAAAGCCTCTGCAAGGCGAACCCTAAGGAATTCTTCAGTTATGTTAATAGTAGAAAGCCCATTAGAAGCATAATAAGCCCGTTAAAGGACCTCCGACGCGGAAATCTCTATATGCTGAATGAGTACTTTGCGGGATTGTTCACCAGGGAGGACACCCGCGTCATCCCCGAGCCAGGCGTCAGGCACGAGAGTGCTCACCTGGATAGTGTTCGGTGTACCGCGACAGACGTTGCCGATAGAACAGACAAACTGAACGCGTTTAAGGCTTCTGGGCCAGACCAGTTCCTACCCAGAGTCTTGTGGGAAGTACGCGTCCAGGTGGCTCCCCACTTGGCTAGTCTTCAACAAATCGTTGGAGGGAAGCCAACGTGACCCATATCTTTAAGAAAGGGGATCACGAAAGTCCAGGGAACTATCATCCCATTAGTCTCACTTCGGTTGTAGGTAAATTACACTGGTCGACAAAATCAAACCTTTTCTCTCATCAAAGATGTGTACACACTTTTCTAGACCAGTTTTGTACGCTGATTCCAAATCCGTTTTCGGTTTTCCTCTCGCACATCTAGTTATCGAAATATGACGTTAATTTCAGCACAATTTATCGTAAAAGTACAACTTTATTCATAAATGTACACCAACCTAAAAACGTTGCGAGTACGATTTTCTTTTGTAAACCTTGTCCGGATCATCGCGGTACAACATCCAGCAGTAGTCTGCCAGCATACTTTCCATTGACTGGATATCTTGATGGAAGTGTTCTCCCTGTTTCACTCACCGCGCCAAGGTTTACGGGAAAAAAATGTAGATGCGAATGAAAAAAATGTATTTTCAACGACATGCGACAGCCCATTTCTCGATATTCATCGAGCAGTTTCTGAACTCCATCTTTGTATGCTGGAGACTTGTGGTTACCCAAGAAGTTTCCACAAATCCATTTGAAAGCCTGCCATGCTTTTAGTTCTAAAACATTGAGGCTTTCTTCAAAGCCTTCATCCTGCAGAACCTCCCTGATTTGGAGCCCCACAAAGATTCTCTCCTTCAATTTTGCGGCACTGATGTCTGCAAATTTCTAAAACAAGGTATCGAAACCCTCTCGAATTCGTCTTACCCATCGCTTTCACAAAATTTTTCATCAAGCCGAGCTTAATGTGGAGAGGTGGCAGGAAAATCTTTGGATCAACTAAAGGAACACACTGGACACTGCCCGTTCCTGGCTCGTATGTGCTTCTTTGGTGCCAGTCACATCTGATGTAATAATGATCCGCGGTAGCACGGCTGCCCCATAGGCATAGGAAACAACAATATTCCATTGATGAGTTATGCAGGAGAACCGCTTTCAAGCTTCGCCTTGAGGAATCGGTGAAGAGGCGCCACTCAGATGGTGTGTGTACCTGTGACAAGTTCTCGAAAAGTCCATTGATATAATGGCAATAACAGAGCGGACCGTCTACTGTAAAAATGTCGCCAAATCATGGTTTCGTTTTCGATAGTGACACATTCGGACGTTAGTCTCAAGTAAGCGTTTCTGCTTGAGTCTCGAGGAGAGAAGTTCTGATTTCTCTTTGGAGAGGGCTAGGTCTCTAATGAGGTCATTCAACTCGTTTTGGGTAAGCCTCTCCGGCTCCGATTGCTCTTCGTCAGGTGTGTAGTTAAGATCGGCCGAAGGTCCCGCATCTCCGTCAATCACACCTTCGTTGGATTCCTTTTCGTCTTCGAAAGAATCTAGTCCATGCTGTGGAGGTACCGGAATCGGCATCGGTGTCATCGTGAGGGTTATGCTTGTTATTCACGGAGAATCCAGTTGTGTTAACATTGCAAAAGTAACAATGATGATCTCTCGGCTCCCTCTATATCATGGGTACAGCGAACAGCATCGACTTTTTCCTTTGGTTCAACCAGTCAGGTAATCCATTCGAACAAGCGGTGCAGATAACATGTGGCGCCCACGCCTTATCTTGGTCGCCTAGTGGACAGCTGAAGTATAACCGGTAAGTTTTCCGAAGATCCATCGTGATTGTACGCCGTTGTGATTTAGTCGCGAACGAGCCGCACACGTAACAGAAATTGTCTGGGTGATTTTTACACTTTCGAGGCATGATGATCGATGAGTGGGTTGATGTAAATTACCTAAAAAAATAAAATGTGTGTAAGTGGGCGACACAAAACAAAAAACTACTAGACATGTGACTGTTACGCCAAAGAATAAAAGGGTGTACATGTGCATCGTTTGCAAATTTGTGGCCAGCAACCTGCGGAAAGCCTAAGTTGAAACGACAAAATGTCATACGTGAGGGTACAGAAACGGTAAAGCAAAAACCTACACCTAAGCTGCAACGACAAAATACTCTGCTACATGTATAAAGGACGCATATTATATATATAGTATTACCTATATAAGTTATTATCTTATATA
The DNA here is from genome assembly GCA_023014485.1 of Bathynomus jamesi. Taxonomy (NCBI): domain Eukaryota; kingdom Metazoa; phylum Arthropoda; class Malacostraca; order Isopoda; family Cirolanidae; genus Bathynomus; species Bathynomus jamesi. The sequence continues at coordinate 394,080 of JAJOZX010000461.1, read as the reverse complement.
TAGTTATATGCATATTATATATTGTATATATAGTATTATATATTATACTATATATAGTTATATACATATTATATAGATATACTGTATGGTATTATATATATATATATATATATATATATATATATATATATACAGGGTGGGCCGTAAGTTTCCATACATAGGAAAAATAAACATTTTTTTATGGACAACCATTTTTATTTATATAATATGCTCTACATGGTTGCCATTGTTTTGAAAACACATTTCAATACGTGTTCCCCACTGTTGATGAACACGCATTAGCACAGTTGACGTTATGCTTGTAATGGCGTTGGTGATACGTTCCTTTAGATGATTTATGTCTCGTATCTTTTCCTGATACACCATGGCCTTCAAGTGCCCCCAAAGATAGAAATCAAGGGGGGTGAGATCTGGGGATCTGGGAGGCCACTCCACAGGACCACGCCGACCAATCCAAGCATCCGGAAACTGCTGCTGATCCAAATACCGACGCACGTGAAGACCATAATGAGGTGGAGCTCCATCTTGCTGGAAGTAAACTGGGAAGTTACCTTCCTCGTTTAGCAGGGATGGGAAAATCTCTTCTTGCAACATGTTAAGATACCTTTCGGCATTAAGATTTCCACTGACAAAAATTGGTCCAATAATTCTGTCACCCCATATCCCGGCCCACACCATCACTTTACCGGCACCTTGCATCTTCGTCGGACTCAGCCAGTTAGGGTTAGCATTACTCCAATAACGTATGTTTTGCCGATTAACCTCTCCATTGACGTAAAAATTTGCTTCATCAGTAAACAAGATCTTACGTCAAACGCATATTCTTAAGGTATCTGAAACATAAAAACAAACGTTTAATTTTTCCTATGTATGGAAACTTACGGCCCACCCTGTATATACATATATATATATATATATACAGGGCGTCCCAAAAAAATGTATACACACTTTAACAGCTGATAGCTCAATTGATGTTTCTTTCTTTCCAAGTTAAACCCATTAGAATTAATAATGGCAGTCAGACTAAGCTTTGAACAAAGGAAATTCATTCTAAAATGCTACTGGAAGTGTGAAAACGCAGTTGAAGTGCAAAGACAGTTTAGGAGGGAGTTTCAAACAGATCCACCAACGCGACTTACCATCACTCGAATTAGAGATAAGTTTGAAGCCGATGGAACTGTTCAGAATGTCCACAAGAAGCGTTCCGGAAGACCACGGACATCGACAAGCCCCACAAAGCAAGAAAGAGTACTGGAAACGTATCACCAAAGTCCAAGAAAATCTGTGCGGCAAGCGAGTCGTGAGGTAGGAATTTCAGAATCGTCTGTCCAACGCATTTTGAAGCGCTGTCAATGGAAAAGTTACATTCCAAGATTAGTCCATGCTATTAATGAAGATGATCCGGACCGAAGAGTGGAGTATTGCGAGTGGTACTTGGCACGATGTGGATGTGGATTGGACGAAGGGGTTTCGTAGAATACCCTCCGCGTTCACCAGACCTCACACCACTAGACTTTTTTTTATGGGGATACTTAAAAGACAAAGTCTACGCTATAAAACCTGCAACAGTCGCTGAATTGAGAGCAGCCATTGAACGAGAATGCACACAAATACCAAACGAAATGTTTCGTGATGTTTGCGATTCCATTGCTTCGCGTTATCAGCAGTGCCTGGACCAGAACGGACGTCAGTTTGAAACAGGCGTTGACAAAACAATTAAATAATGTCTGTAGATTCTATTACATTTTGAAAATGAAATGTATTTTAATAAACACTGCCTTATAAGTATTTAAAGTGTGTATACATTTTTTTGGGACGCCCTGTATATATATATATATATATATATATATATATATATATATATAGAGAGAGAGAGAGAGAGAGAGAGGGTGTCCCATAAGTCCGGCATCATAGGAGAAATTCATATCTTTCTAATTCTACAAACCATAATTCATATTTTTCTCTTTCTACAGGCCATAATGTCTGTGAGCAAGGAAGAACGAATCCAGATAATTCTACTCACGAAATCGGAGTGAAAGAGAGGCCGCTGCTGAATTTAACAGACTGCATCCAGACCGCGAGCCAATAACACCGAGTTGAGTCAGCAGACTTGTTGCAAAGTCTCTTTGACTCCGATTTCCTATGAGTAGAATTATCTGGATTCGTTCTTCCTTGCTCACAGACATTATGGCCTGTAGAAAGAGAAAAATATGAATTATGGTTTGTAGAAATATAAAAATATGAATTTCTCCTATGATGCCGGACTTATGGGACACCCTGTATATATATATATATATATATATATATATATATATATATATATGCGCCTCGGTGGTGTAGTTGTTAGCGTCGCTGACTACGAATCCATCGGCCCCGGGTTCGAGACCCGACGGCAGCCGGCGCGCAGCAAAACCCAGCTGTTCATCCTTCCACACAATAAAGAAAGTGGTTGATAGATAAATGGGTACCCTAGGTGGCCTAGTGGTTAAGACGCTGGGCTGCTGATGGGGCGTGGTTCGGATTCCACGTTAAACTGTAGGTCTAAGGTGGAGTGAAAAGCTTGACCTTCGTCAGAATGAACAATTCAGGCGGAAGCTAACCAAAGGTTATTTATTATACAGGGTGTCCCATAAGTCCGGCATCATAGGAGAAATTCATATTTTTTTGGTTCTACAAAATATGCTCGGGATGCCAATTTCCCGTCCACCATTCTGTTGAGTGACGAGGCTGGTTTTATGGAAATGGTGAGGTAAATCGACAGAACACCCGCTACTGGTCTCAAAACAACCCTCACTGGTATACCTCTTTAAAGGAACAAGGTGCATCTCGGGTGATGGTATGGTGTGGCATTTGGAAGGATCGCATCAAAGGCCCCCTCTTTTTCGATAAATATGTCACTGGAGGCACCTACCTACGTATGCTCAAGGAAGAAGCATTTTCCAGTGTCTTGAACGACGAAGGAAATTTCCCAACATGGTTCGAGCAAGACGGCGCTCCTGCAAATTACATCACCCAAGGCAGGGAATACCTGTACCAACAATTCCCTGGTCATTGGATAGGACGTCGATGGCCTGTGGAATGGCCAGCTAGAAGCCCGGATCTCACGCCACTAGATTTTTATCTCTGGGGCCACTTGAAAGCGCTGGTATACGCAGAGAAAATTAGGAGTGTTGAATATTTGCGGCAGCGCATTATTGGGGCATGTAACACCATTACTCCTGACATCACTCACCGTGTGCTTGCTGACTGGGTATCACGTCTGAATTTGTGTATTGAAAACAATGGTGGACATATTGAGCACGTTCTGTAAATAAAAGCTTTTGTTTTGCCCTGTATATATTATGATAGGTCTCATCTCGAAAACTAGACGTGCTAGAGGAAAACCGAAAACAGATTTGGAATCAGCATCCCAACAGCTATCTAGCCCACCCATAATTATATTTGATGAAAAATACTTGTTGGCCAGTGTTATTAGAGGGGATAATAGCGGATAGGATTGTTGACCATTTGGATTCCTACAAGCTGCTTAGGGACTGCCAACATGGGTTTAGATGGCATAGGTCGTGTCTTACCAACCTGCTCGAGTTTTTCCACGTTATGTGGAGTGAGTACGATAAGAGTAGGGCGATTGATATACTTTATCTCGACTTTCAGAAAGCCTTTGATAGGTACCTCATCGCCGGCTAATGGCGAAAGTCCGCACGCTGGGTATCGATGGGGAAGTAGGTAGTTGGATTGGAAACTGGCTGAAGAATAGGCGGCAGAGGGTTGTAATTAAAGGGTCTAGCTCGGGTTGGGCCTCGGTCACTAGCGGGGTTCCTCAGGGTTCCGTTTTGGGGTCACTGTTGTTTATCATTTACATAAATGATATCGACTCTGGCATCGTCAGTAGGATCGCCAAATTTGGTAATAACACTAAGCTTGGGACCAATGTTGGGACTCCCGAAGCGATCGAGCAACTGCGTGCGGACCTACGTAGGATAGGAGAATGGTCTGAAAAATGGCAAATGCCATTTAACTTGGGTAAATGCAAGGTCATGCACATTGGCTGCGCCAATCCCAAGTCGGACTACTCCCTGTTGGAGAGTAATATCGAGGCCACTGATTTGGAAAAAGAATTGGGTGTGCTAATTAGCAGCGACCTTAAGTTTACCAAACAGAGCGTAGAGGTGAAAAGAAAGCCCAGAAGCTGTTGGGTTTATATCAGCAGGCAATTTCGATTTCGGAACAAGGAAATTGTGCTCTCTCTGTACAATTCCTTGGTTCGGCCGCGCCTGGAGCACGCTGTGCAGTTCTGGTCGCCCACCTTCAGGAAAGATATTGACAGGCTGGAGGGAGTCCAGGCGAGGGCCACAAAGTTAATCCCTTCCGTTAGGCATATGGGCTACAATTGACGCTACATGAAGCAACAATGGTTGGAAGTTGAATTTCAAATGGTTTAGCACTAGTGTGTGTGGAAATTACTTTACCTATAAGATCTGTGACCCGTGGAACAGGCTACCTTGAAAAGTTGTCAACAGTTCCTGTGTGGATCAGTTAAAAAAAAAGTTAGACCGAATCATGCACACTATTTGAGGATGTATGTTACTGTCTTCTAGGGTGGCTGTTCGAGAAGCTAGCTGTGACAATGTGTAGGAATTTTTCCTTGGCACCCGTTACCATTGGTACCTCCTCGGTATGGGCCGCATGGCATTTTGAGGTACTTGTCCTTGTAACTCCTTGTAACTCTCTCTCTTATATGACAGAGACAATAATATGTAAATCAAACAGTTATGTGGAGCTCTTAGCAGTAAAAATTGAAAAACTTTACGTGATACTAATATTTACTGTATAATAAACCTTCAAACACTCCAACGCAAAATTCTTTGAAGCCATTGCCGACATCAGAAACAAAATAAAACCCTTGAACACCCCATCCCCAAATAAAATACTCTGCGGTAATTTTAATTTCCCGTTCATAAAATACAAAAGAATAGGAAGAAATGTATACAGTATATACGCCAGGACAAGGGGGGCACAAGAGGAGACCAGGACCAAGCAAAAATGTTGATAACTCTAACACAAACTTGTCCAACATATACGGCCTGCCAAAGATTTTCATCAGGCCCGGCTGGCGGATACTGAAAATTCATTATCTAATGTCATATTTTATTTCAATAAAATTTAATTTTAAAATAAAATCTTATCTAAAATTTGCATACTGGCTCTCGGTGTGGGTAATTAATTGAAATATGGCCCTTCATGAAAAAAGGTTGAACACCCCTGCCCTAACAAATGAATATATGTCAACGCAGGAGATAACGGAAAACACCAGAAAAAATAGCTGCATGGATCTGATATTCACGAATAACACCAACTTAATCAATTATATAAAAATAACACCAACAAATATCTCAGACCACAACACTATCGAGGTATCCATTAATATGGCGAGAGCACTAAAAGAAAATACTCGTACTAAAGAAAGAAGCAAATTTGAGATTTTTAATCTAAACCCTAAGACTATAAATTAGGAAGAAATCGGATCGCATATGGCACAGATAGAGTGGAAAACAGTTTTAGAGAATAAAAATACCGAAGAAATGCTTATAACCTTGGAAAAAAGACGCTGGAAATCTTAGAAAAATATGTTCGAAAGTACAGCCAAAGGGAAAGAGGACCTATTCCAAGAGGTAAAAGCTAACACTATTCCGCAAGAGGAGAGTAGCCACGAAGTTAATTAATTCCACAGATAGCATCACCAAAAATATGATACAAGAAAAATTGGAAAGTATAGACTGGGAAATACTCGTACAAGCCTTAATTAAAGGCCATTCAGAGAGAGAAGAGGAAGATGCGGTGAAAAAATAAAAGATAACCCAAAATACAAAAACGCGGACCACTATCGCATCCTGAAGGAAAGAAGAAAATGAGCTAACCGATGATCTAAAAGAAATATCTGAAATATTGAGCTCTCAACAGAATCAGCTTTCAGTACCCCGAATAGAGACAAAGCAGTACCTGACAGAAATATCTTTTTTGAAGAGGAATTAAATTGAGAATGTATAACTGCTTTCCAATTTGCCACAGAAGATATAGCGAAAGCTATAGGACAAATGAAATCACATTCAGCTGCAGTCCTGGACAAATGGGATACCTTGTTGAATAAAAACTGTTAGAACGAAATAGCTACATTGGATATGGAGAAAATCCCTGGACACGGGAGAAATACCGAACATACTAAAAAAAGCGAACATTGCTCCTACATATAAAGGTGAGGGGGGGGGTCTCAATCAGTAGTATGTGAGTAAAAAGTACGTGCAGTGTAATTGTATGTAATTACATTGCAACATTGATGGAAAAGGTGCGCAAGGGCCTGAAAAGGGGGTTGGGGTAGGGGTGCCAAACCTCAAAATAAAGCGAATAGAGACTATTGCAACATTTGCAACATTGTTGGGAAACGTGCGCAAGGGCTAGGAAAGTGGGGTAGGGGGGTTCCAAATCTCGCAATAAAGCGAATAGAGCCTAATACACCCCGTAACACCACACCTCAGACTTACAATTCAGCACAATATCACATCACTGTAATTATGGACTTTAGCGACCAACAGCATCACGATGTCACATCAATAGCATAATTATAGACTTTATGGGCCACCAAAATAAAAGTAGTAATTACATCGTTATAAATTTTGTAAATTTTGAAAAGATTGTGTAGTGTGTTAAATGCATGTGTGTGTGTAGTGAAGAATAGATGGAGAAGCATGTTTGAGAGCATGCTGAACTGCTCACAGGGTAGATGAGACACAGAAGAAGATCAGCTAAAGAGGATTGTGACAGGAGAACAGGAGTTCCAGCAGTCCCTGTCTCCTGCCTAACGTCCACCCTTGGAGTACTTCCCTGGTCGATTGGTGTGTACCATCTCCTCCTATGAAAGGGGGGTTTATGAGGGTTTGAACGGCGGTTTAGGGTCGACCCTTCTGCAGCATCCCACCTCATTTGTAAGATTTGGTGAAGGAGGGAATTACTTTCCGATCTCATCCAGCCCTATTAACCAGCCACGCATGGCTGGTCAAGGACTTTGCACAGGAATCTGTCCATCTGGTTCTTGAAGTTATTCAGGTTGGTGTGCTGGAGTTCCTTACTTCTTTTGGCAGGGCATTAAGAAACTTTGGGCCTCGTATTCTGAGGGTATTTTCCATCCTCATTTTCATGGCCTCCTGTTCCACCGCAGTTGGGACAGTACAAAATCTGCTTCTTCTCTCATTTCATTTTGTTTCTATTTCATTTTTAAGGTTTGGGACAAAACCCTCGAGTATTTTCCATATGTATATTATTGTGTACCGCCAGCAACCAAGTGTGGCACCTCCAGGCCCTGTTACTCCATCACACTTCGGGCCCCCTTTTCTTAGCTCTAAAGATAAACATTGCTTCTTCACTCATATTATATGTAGTTAAACCAAATAAACGATAAATATCAAGTATTTTTAGGTATAACATAGTACAACACCTTCAAATTGAAACTACTACTAGTAGAAGCAAATTTATTGACGTCAACATACGAGAAATAAAAAAGAAAACAGGGATGAGACACTCAAACGCGAAAGACAGCATGAACTTAACGAATTTATGTATATAACCCCATTGGATTATAAAAAATCAGTTTAAAAATTGGCTTTTCTTGCCTTTTTTTTTTAAGCAAAGTCATTAATTATTGAATTTAAATCAGTGTTCTTGGTAATTGCGATTTCTAGCGACAGAAGTGAAAGATACGACAGTTGCTCTTGGCCCATTTTTGATCTGCAGTTTTTTGTATGAACTAACTTGCTGAAATTCGTTCAGCCTCAGCAACAGTGACTGGTAGAGAGCAATAAAGACGAAGAGCGATGCAAACTTCACTAAATACTGGCTGCAGCTTTTTGTCGTAAATTTGATTCAGCATAATGAGAGGAGGTAGTTCAGTGTCTTGGTGGAATGTAGACCTAAATATTGTGTTCAAGTGCAATATTTCGATGGCAAAATTGCTTGAAAGGTCTGTTTCAGGACTTTTGGGCTAAGGTCTTTGATGCAGTCTCAAGTTCAACGTTATCTAGGGACATGTAGTTTAATATTGACTTAAATGTTTCACATATGGCCTTGGTTGCCTTAAACCTATGGTCCAAATCATTCACAATATAATCTAAAGTAGCATAAAAGACATTTATTCTAAATGCAGATTCCTCATCTGATTCACTAGACACAGATAAAATTGATTTTTCTGTGAAGTCCAAAACTTCGTCATGAAACCTTTTCCGCTTCTTCACCCTCTTCTCTGGGAAGTTTGGTGTAATTCCCATGCTGTTTGCAACATGACGCTCTTCTGACAAAATGTCCATCCATTTGCCCCTCATTTGTCTTAGTTCTTCATAGACGTCTGCGATGAGAGCTGATGCCGTATCAAGTGATATTTCACGTGACTATAATCTTATTTCGTTCATCAATGTTTGAAAGCACCTTTGCCCAAAAAGTAGCCAACACAATGCAAGGAAATGAGTTAAAGTATGTTTTCAATGACATTACTTCTCAACGAATCTCAGGTGTTAGACTTGAAGTTTCTAAAATGCACTGTAATGCTTTAAGAAGTGTGTCAGACTGACAATGGAGAGGATATTGAATTTCATCTTTCAAAATTTTCCACCGTGACATAATGCTGCTGCATGAACTCCTGTAAGATTTAGTGTATGAGCACCACCAAAGTTTATTTTTAATGCATACCTGGACACCTTTTACTTTTCCTGACATGTTGGATCCATTGTCGTATCCTTGACCCCTACAATCATCCAGAGGAGTTTTATGATATTCTAATCTTGAAACCAATATATCATTTATCTCTTCACCAGTTTTCTTATGAAAGTCTATAAACTCAATAAACCTTTCACGATTTTCAAATGTATGTGTTTCTTGATCTTGAACCACAAACCTTAGAATTAGAACATTTTGCTTACGATGAGAGGCATCTGGAGTTGAATCAACTATAAGAGAATAGTAGATGGCTTTCTCTCTCGTCTAAAATGGCTTTTAGCACAGCCTTACCACATAATTCTATAAATTCATTTTGGCTCTCCCATGATAAGTAATGAGCGTGACCTTGCATGCGCTTGCTTTCTGCTTGCTTTTTTTTTAACTTTAGCTTCATGAGTCACTCTGTCATAACGACCTAGCAACTCTAGAGTCCCCTGAAAGTTGCCATTGCGATGGTCACCTATCACATTATCATCACCTTGAAATGATAAACCTCTTGTTGCAAGATGTAAAGTGGCATCCAACAGTTTCTTTAAAATCGCTTTCTATTCTTCAGCTTCACTTAGTATTTATTTCTTAATCTCGCTGTCAATTCCATGTCCTAAAAGTGACTGTTCTAATGCTTTCCACTTACAGTAGTTGAGTTTATGATCCAGGCTGTTTTCATGCTCAGGAATTCTCGCATATAGCTTTCTCCATTGTTTCATAGATGGTGAATAGCCTTCCCTTTTTGCAAGTACACTGCTACATTGCCTTAAATTTTCTTCCGAAGTAGCAAATAACAAGCATGGAAAGCAGTGCAGAGCCGTGACCCGACAATTCAGCGCAGGACAATTCAGCGCCGACAATTCAGCGCCGACAATTCAGCGCAAGACAATTCAGCGCAAAGACAATTCAGCGCAAGACAATTCAGCACGAAAATACCAACAAAGAAGAAGAAATAACAAATCCAGAGGGAAGAGAGGCTTGCAACTGTTAGGTTAGGCTTCTAGTTTTTGAAATAAAATCTTAATTTTAACAATTCTAACAAATTTTGTTTTTTTAAATAAAATTTTAATAATTATACTCCTTTGAATTTTATCTCCGATTTGTCACTCCTTCGTTATGTCACTCCTTCGTTACGGTATTTATGTCACTCCTTTGAAATGTCACTCCTTCGATACAGACCCAATTTAGCATATATATAAATATACAAATTTTTCTCTTTTTTATTTATTGCGATTTATTTTTATTATTTTTAACTAAACTTTTAACTGTACTGACTTGCGCTGAATTGTCCTGCGCTGAATTGTCGGTGCTCCGTGCAGAGCATTGCTTGTAGGACTCCAAACAAGCCAATCTCGAGGTGTTTTTCTCTATTATTTGCTGACTTTGAGTAAACCAAAGAAACAGGAAAATTATGACCACTTATATCGTTTGGAAGTGATTTTGCAATAGTCAACATATCCTCATGATTTGGTGCACCGGAGGACACTATTTTTTGCCGTAAAGAATCTGTAATATGGTTAGGCCACAGTCCAACAACCTTTAAATCCTGTTCCTGAGCAGTATAGTCCTGATATTTGTCTGAGAAATTGTCTCTAGCATTATCTTGCTTACATTCCAACTCTGATGGCAATGATACTTCACTAGTCATGCTAATTGTCAAGTTGGAACTGGCAATACCTTCAACAGACTTAATTCTTATTGGTATCTTCTTGCCCCTCATTTGCTTGATTTGTAGCTAATTCATTAGATGGTGCAGCTTTGCTTGAGGTGGCAGGCTTTTCAACAGCTTTAAAAAATGCAGTAATTGATTTACCTTGCCCTCGTCTCATTCTTTTCCCTTTGTTTTTGTTCGTTGCGTTTTTTAAATCCTGATTTCTGTTTGTAAGTAGACATAGTCACATAGATATACTCAAAATACAATCTGTAACAAACAAAAATGACAGTGTTACCAGGATTAAATGTTAATAGAAAGTGTTTAGTTTTATTTGTGAGGCAAAAGAATATTCATTCAAAAACTTTCAAGTATATGAACACACTAACACAGTCTGGTGCACTGATCAAATATCATATACTGTACCTATCAGTATAAAATCCAAGACAAATAAAAATGGCAAAGATTCTGAAAATGGATAGTCACATAAATTAATAATTCATTGCATCTAAACGACATTAAATGGATAAAATATTACAAACTTTATTTTAGACAAATGAGGGGTCGCGCGTCTTAAGGTACCTAAGCGCCACCACAGGCGAAAACGTGTTTTTGATGGATATCACTATTTTCACCCTTCCTCTATCTCGTGGTTTGGGTTATAATGACCTTACGACACTAAAAATATGGTTGAAAACCTTATGAAGCTACTACTACTATTGCTGAACTTTGGAGGCGATTTCTGGCGAATTTAAATTTTGGCGCTTAGGTACCTTAAAACGGGACCCCTCAAATATTCAACTAAAACAAACCTAGGGGTAAAAATAAACTTGCCACACTATTAAGTAAGCTGCCATGCCGAATAGTGTACTGTCGGCAAATTTTATGCCAAATTCGCGAGTTATCACCAAGCGTAGCATTTTTCCTAAGAACTGTTGTAGAATACTCTACACTGACGTTGTAGATTCTATGTGAGGTCGATCGCGCCAATGAGTAATGCAAAACAACATTTATGTTTTACCCATTTATTCATTCAGTATAAAGCCTCTGAGCCGCCATGCTGCTCCCGGGCCCCGGACCAGCTATCCCTTCTGTACCCCCACCCCATGCCCTGTGTACCGCTCGCGTTTTCTTTCCAGAGAGTAGAGTTTCAGGGATTGTAGTCAAGACCAGTAGTCTTCACCTTTCGTTTCCTCTATCTTAGATGTAAAAGTCTTTTGTATAGCTTCAATGCTCTTAATGTCTTGTTTCCTGTATGGGCTTGTGAGTACTGAGCAATATTCAATTATCGGTAGGACTAGACTCTTCCATAATTTGAGCATGATGTTTGCTTTTCTGCTGCGGAAGCTCCTCCAGATGATTCCCATTATTTTTCTAGCGATTGTAATTGTGATGTTATAGTGCTCTTTGAATTCTGCATCCGACGACGTTATTACTCCAAGATCCCTGACTTGTGAGTTTGGTGTTATCTGTCTAGCTTCCAGAGTTGTTTACTCTTTATTCTGTAGCACCTTGTTATTTTCATATTTTAGAAGTTGGAATTTTTCTTCGTTGAATTTCATATTGTTGTCTTCTGCTCACTTAAATAATGTTTCAATGTCGTTTTGTAATTTTTTTTACGTCACCTTCGTTGAACATTTCCTCGCACATCTTTGTGTCATCTGCGAAATATGATACAATACTGTCATTAATATCTGCATCAATATCTGCAATCATTATTATGAACAGCAAGGGAGCTAATAATGTACTTGTGGGACAGCGCTCACTACTTCTGAGACTTCCAATTTAACTCCATTTACTACCACTCTGTGTTCTTCGAGTCAGAAAATTAAATATCCATCATCCTGGTTTTCCAGTAATTCCTGTATTCTTAAGGTGTGTGCTATAATTCCATGGCCATATTTATCGAAGGCTTAGTAAAGTCAGTATATATATTACATCTATGTTTTGTCCTCGATACAATGTTTCCAATATTTTCCCATGGTGGTCTAATAGCTGTAAAAGGCATGATCTTCCAGCCCTGAAGCCATATTGATTTGGGTTGTACAAGTTCTTTTCTTGTGGGTGTAAGTAGTTTTGCCTCTAATTATTCGTTCAAAGCACTTCACAATGTGGGAGGTGAGAGCTATTAGCCGGTAATTCTTGGGCATTACTCTGTTACCACCTTTAAATAAGGGGGTAATGTTCGCGTTCTTTAATAGAAGTGGAATTTTTCCTGTGTCGAGTTGTTCCCTCCATAGTAAGTATAGCGGGTTGGCAATTTTTTTAAACTTCTCAACATATACAGCTTCGTCATTTTTCTTCCATGTTATGAATGGGAAATTAAAATCTCCACAAATTAAAATGTTTGTAGCTGGAGTTTCAACTAAGTTTAACATGTTTTCTGTTTCATTTGCAGCGAATTGGAATTAATTTTTTGTGGTGTTTGATGGTCTGTAGACGTTCATAATGAATAATAATAATTATTCCAATAATAATAATTTCGACTGTGCTGCTTGATTTGCTTACCTTCACCTCACATGTGCATGTGTTTTTCACGGAGATACAACACCTTCCTCTTCTAGCAACTCTGTCTGCTCTGGATACGTTGTAGTCCAGCATTGCTATTTCAGTATCCTCGATGCAGTTTTCACAGCCTTTTTCGCTTACATAAATTATGTAAGTATTGTAATTTGCAGTCTGCATGGTCAGCATAGAGGCCTTGTATATTTGTGTATAATACATTTACACGGTTTCTAATGTTCGTGTTCGGTTTTCCTAGATAATGATCGTTTCCTGGTCAATGTCGGTTCCTGTTTGGTGTTATTGGTTGGGCTGCTGCATTTGGGAGTATTGGGGTTGCGACCCTTGATACCAGTATGGTGGTTGTATTATTGGTGGGTGGTGGTAAATAGAAGGGTGATATATGTAAATGCTGGGGGTGCATATATCTGCGAAGTTTTGTCTTTTCTTGTTAGAAGGGCTAGTTGTGCTTTTATCATTCTCATTTCCTCTAAAAAATATGCTTCATTGCTATTGTTACTTCTTTTTCAGATGTGATCCCGTCTCTCTCTCTCTCTCTCTCTCTCTCTCTCTCTCTCTCTCTCTTTGAGTACCTCAATGTGAAAATACGGGTACTCTATATTTAGGCATTTTTTCTCTAATTGTCCGTTTGCACATAGGAAGGTGGAAAAAATAGGAGTTTGTTCCGTACCTGCATCTTCCATTCCTCATCATATAGAAGCATTTTTTGGGGTGATTATACACACAGTTCGAGCCATATTAGCACGAACCTGATTTGTAATACATATGGTCCCTCGTTTCGATTCCTTACGAGTCGTACGAGTATGAGATTCAATTTCTTTCTTTTGTTCCGCCACCACTTAGTTATAAATTTAATTGCATTTTTAATATGCAAGCAGTGGACATAATCGAATAAAGGTTAATAAAAACACGCGTGTACACTTTTGTTGATTAATAATTTTTTTACTAAACTTAAAACAATTATAAATTTAATTTCACATTGTACAGATATACGTATCTGGTAACTCTTAATGAGCATTATAAAACGTTCTTAACGAATTAAAACGATAGATATCGTTTATAAATAAAGGCTTTACTTTCGCCGATTGTATAATTTAGGTGTTAATCTTCACAAAAGCTAAGCAGATCTGAAAAGTTTATAATTCGTCAGCGTCAAAACAAAATTTCCTAAGTCACTTTTTGACGTTTTTGAGTTTTTGTTGCTAATGCTTTGGAAAAAAAATTGCGCATCTTTTGGTACAAATTTCATTATTGTAGGATGAACTATAAGGGTGATATGACAGGAAAATATGACTTTTTTGCAAATAAGTAATTTAATTTAGAACCCTTTTTTTCGTTTTTCTCGAAACCACAAAAAATGACTTAGGAAAATATGGTATGACTCTGACGATATATAACCTCGTTAACCTCGTTGAAGTTCCGTGTGTTGTTCTCTCTTTACACGAAGGTCAAGTTGGTGGCTCCGCTTCTAGGCCTGACTTGGTGGAGGAGTGAGTTGCTCTCTTGCGCTCTACACTGCACATAGCCAGGTACACCCAGCTCATCTGGTACCGTCCTGAGCCAGGCATCTAGTCTTCTTTTGAAGACTTCAATTTTGACCCCTATAACGTTCAGGGCCGGCTTAAGGGGCGGGCCAACGTGGCACTGGCTCAGGGCGCCGAAATTTAGGGGGCGCCAAAAATCGAGAGCAACAGAAAAAAAGACAAAATATCGCTATCAATCAAGAAGAAAAAGTGAACAGTTTAAAAAAGGAATTCTACATAGAAAATTAGGGCGCGGGAGGTGAGGGAGGAGTGAGGTGTGGCCGTGGGAGGAGGGAAATGTAAACAATGGCTAGCTGTTTCTCACGCGGCGCCGACTCTCACCAGATGGCTGCAATTCTTCTTAATTTTTTAACCATATTATAGGTGAGTTATCAGCACTGCTACATCGGAGAATATATAATAAGGGTGTGTTCGTGTTTTAGTGTACATTCCCTTACGCCAAATTTTGCTGATGAATGTTTTCCTACCAGCGAAAATATGTTTAGCTCATATTTTAGCTCTGTTCTTTTGTTGAAATGTAGAATCTTGCATTAGTGGTAGCTATAGGAAGATATCAACATATGAAGTGATGTCGACACCTTGTGTTCCAGAAGGTGTTTGAATGATGTGAATATGTGTGGTTCAAAACTTAAATATAACGAGCAAACGTCATATATTTGTTTCCATAATTTTGTAAAGAATTTAGTGATGACCGAGTGTTAGCCTAGAAGCCTACTGCTACTTTCTTGCAATTTTCCCTTTGTTTTTACTATAATAATAGGCCTAATTCATCAAAATACGCGAGTAAAATGTGTTTATATCTGGTGGTGTACTTGGTTAATGGTTATTGAATTCAAATTAATAACATATATTTTTTATTTTAAGATTGTAATGAAATGTACCGAATGAAATAAACAGTAAAATTATATAAAAAAAATTATTTTATTTTTTGACTAAAAAATCTTTATATAAAAAATGGGATGGGGGCGGGCGCCAAAGCAAAATTGGCTGAGAGCGCCACAACCCTTTGAGCCGGCCCTGGTAACGTTTCTGAGGTCCTTTGGAAGCTGGTTAAAAAGTCTTGTCCTCCTGACAACCAAGCTATTTTCCTTGTGTTGAAGAGGTCCCTTTTCGGGCTTTTAATTTGGGAACACTACACATTGTCTTCCCTATTTTCCAGCGTTGTTTGGATGGTAATTGGGTTTAGTTTGAGGTTTGGTACCAGTTTTTCGATAATTTTCCATATGTAGATTATGATGTATGGTGTACCTCTCTTCTTTCCAGGGAGTACAGATTTAGTT
The DNA here is from genome assembly GCA_023014485.1 of Bathynomus jamesi. Classification (NCBI taxonomy): domain Eukaryota; kingdom Metazoa; phylum Arthropoda; class Malacostraca; order Isopoda; family Cirolanidae; genus Bathynomus; species Bathynomus jamesi. The sequence goes on along the minus strand of JAJOZX010000461.1, from coordinate 378,334 downwards.
TACGTAGTCTTTCCCAGAAGTTGAGTTCTTTGCAATCAACTCTTAGCTGTGAAATGTCTCTTGAGTTTCTTCTAGTTTATTAATTTCTTCCTTTTTATATGGGGATGTCAAGACAGCAATATTCTATTCAAGTTGTGGTATGATTAGTGTTTTCAGCAGGGGAATTATTACTGTCTTGTTCCTTCTTTTGAAAGTTCTTAGTACCTGTCCTGCGACTCTTTTTGCTTTGTTTATCTTTATCACTATCTGATTTTGTGTCTCGAATTTGGCATCATCGGTCATTATAACCCCAAATCGATCGCTTTCGTGCTTCTCTGAATTTCCTGTCTATTTGGAGCATAATATGCAGTACCAATATAATTTAGTACTAATATTCATGATATTGCATAACTCGGAATCTAAAAATTCAGGACTGACAACTCTCAATGCTCGAAGAAATATAGCAGAGAAAATAGAGGATTTAATCGAAGGATGATGGTCAGAATAAAAATGCACATAAGAGTTATTATTAGTAGGCTTACGGTAGACTTCATATTTGAACTGATTAGAGCATCTCCAAATTTTTAGATCAAGAAAAGATAGGCTTCCATCATTTTCTTTTTCAACTGTGAACTTAATAGATGGGACTAAATTATTGAGCCTACCAAGAAATAAGTCAACATCCAAATTATTAGGCCAAAGGCATAAAATATCATCTATATACCTGTACCAAACCAGGTTAAAATTAACAATCGTAGGCAAAATTCTACTTTCAAAAAATTCCATATATAAATTAGCTAGTACATGTGAAAGGGGATTTCCCATAGCAGATCCAAACGACATAGCATAAAACTTATTTTCAAACTGAAATTTACAATCTTTGACACAAAGCTTAATTAACTCAATAAGAGTGTTGTGTTGAACAGGGAAAGAATATTCAGAGATCTTATCTTTTAAAAAATCAAGTAGGTCATCAACAGGGACTTTTGTGAATAGCGAGCATACATCGAAGCTTACCAATTTGAAATTAGGGTCATTAGGGAACTTCAGTTTGTCAATAAGATCCATGCTATTTACAATATGTGACTCAGAAATAGAGTCAACTAACGGCGTTAATAAACTAACTAACCATTTTGATAGCTTATAGGTTACGGAGCCCACTGAGCTAACAATAGGCCTCATGGGATTATTAACTTTGTGTGTTTTTACTAAGCCGTACAGATATGGTAGTGACGGAATGATACTAAGAAACTGCTGTGAAAGCCCATTATAGTGATTTTTTTATATTTCTCTTAACAGTGCGGGAATGTATAAAATTGACAATATCATGTTAAAATTTCTTTTGCCTCTCATTAACCCTTGTTAAGTATGTGCTAATTGTTTTGTTTTTCCTGTACGTTGTATATATCTATGGGCATCTCGCCTTTTATCTTCATTCCCTGACGAGGTGTAGCTCTGAATACACGAAAGGCCTTGGAATCGTTTTTCTTTTTCCTTGTGGGTTTGCAGCATATATATATATATGCAACAAAAGAAAACTGAATGTGGAAAAATGCAGAATTCAATGGGTTATTTATTGCCTTGAGAACAAGAGATTGTGCCTCCATCCCACGCGAAGCATTGAATGTCTGTTGAGAGGGACGCTTTGTGAAGCGGGTGGAGAAATGAGGGGTGGAATCATCGGCATAGGAGTGGATAGGACAGGCAGTGCAACTTAATAGATCATTGATAAATAAAAGGAAAAGAGTGGGTGACAGGACAGAGCCCTGAGGAACACCACTGTTGATAGCTTTTGGAGAAGAACAGTTTGCCATTTATAGCCGCACCTATAGATCGGCCAGAAAGGAAATCGGATAGAAGGAAAGAAACCGAAGGAGGGCAGTTTGGAAATTAAAGGATTTGTGCTAGACTCAATTAAAAACTTTTGGTATGTCTAGCGCAATAGCAAAGGTTTCACAGAAATCCTGAAAGGAGAATGATCAAGAGTCAGAGAGATATGTAATAAGATAGTCAGTGATGGTTTCGCAAGGGACGCTCTACTGGCGAGCTTCTTGTAACAAGAAGTAAAGTTGTTCGAGAGGCGTCACAAAGAGCGAGAAGAATTAGAATATAATAGGTTTTCAAATTTTTCTGGCTGAGGAGGGAATTTTGGCTTGTCGAAGAACAGATTTTGCAGAAGTACGGACAGAAATAGAAGCTAAGATTTGTATTGCGTTATCTAGTAACTCTACCATTAGCTGTTTAGATCTGTAGGATATGGAACAAACAAACGCATTATATAAATGGCCCAAAGGCACCGTATTAAGTAAAAACAGCATACTGGCACCATTTATAAGTCTGTGAGTTCTTAATAATCTCTCAAAAATATTATTTGTATAGGCAACGTACAGTTTCCTCATATACAATATTTTACTTTATTAGTACACTGTTTGTTTAGAGGGAAGAATTTGTCTCAGGAAAGATTCAATGAGAACCAGCACGGATTCCGATCACGAAGATCGTGCCTATCACAACTAAAAGAGCACGATAACATTATCATACACGCGCTTAAGAGCAATGATAACTACGATGTAATTAATATACGCGGATTTTGTTAAAGCATTCGATAAGCGTGGTCATGACATAATAGTACGTAAAATGAAACACATGGGAATAACAGGCAAAGTGAGCAAACGGATCTACAACTTCCTTAGGGAACGGCAGCAAGCCGTAAAAGTCCAAGGTGTATATATCATCATCAGAATCGGAAGTACGCAGCTCAGTTTCATAAGGAACAGTATTAGCCCCACTCCTATTCATTACACTGGTCAACACTCATTTTATTGCCAATCATATTAGAGTGATTTTGGGGTAACTTTGTGGTGCTGATTCCGAATATGACATCGGTTTTGCTAGATTGGCTCTAATTTATGAGATAATTGGTACCCCATTGAAACACGTAAAAATGCAAAAAATTTAATGTTCAGGCGGAGCCTACTTACAAATCGCATTGAAATTGTCTCAAATCATACAAAAGTAAACACATGAAATACATAATGGCATTTTATTCGGTATAATAACAGATAAACACAGTAAGCTGATTCGCATAATTACAATTAATGTATAGTAAATCTCTGTTTGTACGATTCTCTTTTATGTGGGTTATCAGGACAATCACGTTGGAGGTTCCAGCAATAGTCTGCCATCATGTGTCTGTCCCATCTGCCTTGATACCTTTCCTCCATCACCTTGATATCTTGATGAAACCTCTCCCCTTGTTCCTCGCTAAAATCACCAAGATTATCCGGAAATCTGTGTAAGTGGCTATGGAGAAAGTGTACCTTTATGCTCATATTAGTACCCAACTTTTCAAAGTTTGTGAGCATGTTTTGCACCAGTTCTTCATAATTGTCTGCTTTGTGGTTACCCAAGAAGTTCTTGACAACTGAGACATAACTGCACCAGGCAGAAGCTTCAACACCATTCATAAATTTTGTGAAATTAGAATCCTTGATAAGTGTACGGATTTGAAGGCCATCAAAGATTCCAGCTTTTAGTTTTTCCATACTTAGTCCAGGGAACGATCTACAAATGTATTTGAAGCAATCGCCATCTTTGTCCAAGGCCTTAACAAATTGTTTCATTAGTCCCAGCTTGATATGAAGTGGTGGGAGGATGATTTTTTCCCTGTCAACCAAAGGCTCGTTAATGATGTTTGCAGAATGTAGCAGAATACATTAGGATTGTTTAAGCAGCCTCTTCGTGAAGAACTCATATTTCTCTGAAAAAAGAAAACAATAAAATTATAAGTTCATTTCATATTGACTTATGTACACTAAGTACATGTATACAAATACATTACACGGACGAGAAACACGAAAAACTCCACTCCGCTCCACTCCGCTCCCAACTACTGGTTGGGTGGCCGATGACTTATATAGGGAGGGGGAATATTCTAGAATGATCGCGGAGTAAACACTAAGAATATTCGCGTGTCTCACCATCTAGAATGTTCCTGTAGTTTCCCATATGCACGCGTTATGGTTACGTTTCCTATTAATTGAGGGTATTCATTATCTCAAGAACTAGAGCCAAATCGGAAAAACTAATTTCATTTTGGAATTCAGCAATCCCAAAATACCCTGAATTCGTACGAATTTCCTTGGCAACGAAACAAAAAATTTTGTTGTTGAGCTGTGTTATGCCGACAGACATACACACTGAAATAGACGACAACAGTATAGTAACATCGTTTGCTGACGATGCGAAGATCAGAAGAAATATTGCCAATGCAGAAAAGGTAGAAGCCCTGCAGAGGGACACAAACAGAATGTACAAATGGTCAGAAGACAATAACACGAATTCTAACGCCGAGAAATTTCAGCTCTTGAGATATGGAAGAAATGAAGAACTTAGACAGCATACTATGCCGCAGATGGACAGGAAATTCAGAGAAGCACGAAAACAAAAAATTTAGGGGTCATAATGACCAATGATACAAAATTTGCAACACAGAATCAGATAGCGATAAACAAAGCAAAAAGAGTTACTGGACAACTACTGAGAACTTTCAAAAGAAGGGACGTAAAGGTAATGATTCCCCTACTGAAATCACTGATCGTACCAAAACTTGAATACAATACTGAATACTTGAATACAATACTGCTCAGTCTTGACGTCCCCATAAAAAGAAGAAATTAATAGACGAAGTCCACAGGAATTTCACAACCAAGATTGATGGCTGCAAAGAACTCAACTACTGGGAAAGACTACGTAAATTAGATCTGTATTCGCTGGAAAGAAGAGAGAGTACACCTTAATTTACACGTGGAAAATAATGGAAAAACTGGTACCTAACCTCAAACTAAATCCAATTACCATCCAAACAACACTGAGAAATAGGAAAGGTAGAATGTGTAGTTTTCCCAAACTAAAAGCCCGACAAGGGACACTCAACATTGACGGAAAATACAGTAGCTCGGCTCTCAGGAAGCCAAGACTTGTTAACCAGCTTCCAAAGGGCTTCGGGAACGTCACAGGGGTCAAAGTTGAAATCTTCAAAAGAAGACTAGATGCCTGGGTCAGGATGGTACCAGATAAACCGGGTGTGCCTGGCTGTGCGATGGATATCGCAAGAAAGCAACTCTTCTCCATCAGGCCAGCCCTAGAGGTGGGGGCCGTGGGGCCTATAGCTTGACTTTCGTGTGAAGAGAAATCGATGCACGGAACTTTTACAAGGTCTCTCTCTCTCTCTCTCTCTCTCTCTCTCTCTCTCTACAACATGAGCGAGGTAGACTTTTTTAAATGCCTATTAAAAAACTAATCAACAAAACCTTATTTCACCTTTTATCGCTCAGTGTTACTTTACTGATTTTGTTTTGACTAACGCCAGACGATTTTATTCATTCTCGGAAAGACTTCTGTGCAATAAAGGGTTAAGAGACGTTTGTTTAATCCTTCACTGCACAGAGGTCTTTCCGAGACTAATTAAAATTGTCTCGCGTTAGCCAGAACAAAATCAGTAAAGTAACACTGCTCGATAAAGGGTTAACCTAACTTAACTTCAGTGTCATCGAATCGAGAATGACGTGATAAGTATTTCGGGCGCAATTGAGGGCTCGAAGGTTGTTTTCTGTCGTCATTAAATCTAACCCTGACTAATGTAACTTAGCGTAGCCTAACCTAATCAGGACCAACATATACCTTTTTCCCGACAAGAAAAGTGTTTCGAGATTTTTCAATATAATATTTTTTAATGTTCCGAGGTACCGAAAGTGTTGCTTCACAAAAAATAATTATCTAACTACATTGTAAATTATCACACACTTGACCTCACTATGCCCCCCCCCCTACACACACTTGTTGAACTCCAAATGCCATATCTTATTTATCGGTGTGTTTTCGTACTTTACTTTCTTTTTTAAGCGCCATTTTGTTTATTTGAAAGAGGGGCAAAAATTAATTTTTAATAGTGGTTCCCGTCTCTGTACTGTTATACGCAGGCATACGTTATATACAAAATTTATAAATATAACTTTATCCTACACGTTTTATGTTTGTGCGTGTGTGTGTAAGCAAGCGCGATTGACAAGAAGCTTATAATATAGAGTTGTATATTCCACGGTTTTATATATTGTGTGACCTCTTCAAACCTAAAATAAGTTGAATGGAACCTCTTTTTCCTAATGTAGCGACGGATTGCGTTAAAACTCGCGATTTATTCATTCGTTTTTTTGTAGATATTTCGTAAAATCGTTTATTCGTGAATAATATTAGTTTTATCTTCGTAAAAATGGGGTTTTACTCTTAACTTTCCTCTTAAATGGAGACTGATTGCAAATCGTTTCGTTTTTGCGCACGCAACACGAAACCAACAGTTTAATGTTTACGCTTTTATAAAATTGAAGGTATGAAAAAGGAACTTAAAAATTCCTAAAAAAAAAAAAAATGTTTTTCATTTTTTCATGTTTATTTGACAACTTTGCTTTGAAGGTTTCCAATAATTCATTGTGGAATTAAAAAAAGGTGCATTTTTTACTTTATTCAAAGGTTTACTCCTCTGTTTTGGCTAAATTTACGTCTGCAAGGCAATTATATATATATATATATATATATATATATATATATATATTTTTTTAGAAGAATTGTTACATAATTTCAGTTTAACTAATTAAATTATATTTAGCTTATTTTATGGTTTTTAAAATGTCTCTCGTAAAATAGGTGTTAAAATGTTGTGTTTACCAATTAAAAATGTTGATGTGAAGTAAGTGTCAGATAATTGTGACGCGTTCGTGGTCATTAACGTACCTTGTTATGCCATGAGACGCGAAATTAATGGTTGCAATTATGCGATCGAGCAAAATAATTATATCACTTGGCAATCTCTACTCACGCCCCGCCCTCACAAGTATGACTTGGCGCGGCTTAGCCTTACCTCAGTACCTGTACTTTTTATTTAAAGGGAGTTTCAAGTTGCTAACTTCGACAATGCCATTTTGCATCATTTTTTTTTTTTTTTTTTTTGCTGCGAGCGAAGTTGTTCGCTCGTTTCGATCGAAATGTATAATGTTTGTATCTCCGTTTCAGGGCATTGAAATATATTGAAAGAAGTGTATCGAAAAATTGTAATTATAAGTTTGGCTGTTGCGAGAATGACTTTTATTTTATACACCAATCTATCGAGCAACCGAATTATTATTATTTAACCTTTTGGTCGCGTCATAACTAAATATAGTCCGCTTGAAATATGGCGTAGCCATTACATCATTATAGTGTTGAGTGGGTTAATCCAACCATTTACGTTTGTTTCCAGGAAAGTAATCATGGTTAGCGTAAACACTGTATGGTTGGATAACCATTTGGACTGATTGGAAAACGTTTAACCTCGTAGCTGAATATTATAAGCAGTTATTTCCGTCCATTAAAAGCGCGCACTTTCGGTAAAAAGTTCGCCTAGAAACTTAAACATTTATAAACAAAACATTAGCAATTGGTAATATTGCGTTTTTGTTTGTCCGTTTTGTCGTTTTTGGTGACGGTTATAAAATTTAAAAACAACCCAATCGTTACTGATTAGTAATTTGAAATTTTGTTTCTAGGCCAACTTTCTTCCAAAAGTCTACAATTACTTCTTTATTATAAATTTTTATCAGTAATCCGTTTCAGTAATAATGACGACCATGTTTAAAAAAAAAAAAAATTGTCGTTTACACGCATTCGTAAAAGGGTCATTTCGTATAGTTCAAAAACTATTTTGTATATTTGTTCAAAGATGATGATGATGATGATGTTTCGTGGTATTTTCAAAAGGAAAAGAAACTACTCCACACTTTTACTTCATCATTTACGACTCTTTATTTCCTTAACTTAAATTATAAAACGTTGCGAGGAATTTTTTTTTTTTTCCTCATTAATTGTTTCGGTGAAACTTTGTAATTTCTTTAATTTACATTTGGATTTTTCTCTTTTTATATTTATTTATTTTTAAGTAACGACGAAAAAGGCAAATTTGTACGAAACTTTCGGCCTTTAAAATTCTTTCGGTCGTAAATTTTGTAGAAAAAATGGAAAAATTTTGAAAATTTGCGTTTTTAAAACCGGGTTCAGGGTACGAATCTTTTAATTTAGGGGGAGTTTGCGAACTAAAACAAAAAATTTACCATTTTTTGCTTTCTACATTTTTCGTGTTTTGTTTGTTTCCAGGCAGAGACTACATATGGGGAAGCGGAAACGTTGGAGTTCAATGCAAAGGTAAGAAGGATTTTTTTTTATTCATTGCGTATGATTGCACTTTATTGAAGAATCACGATCAAAAACTGGTCTTTGATCTGGGTTCTATAACCCGGTTAGGTATATTTACACTTTTCCATCGGAATAAGGAAATAAATCTTAAGACCGGAAGTACGATAATGGCGTTTGTATGCACGCATCTTCATATATATATATATATATATATACACACACATTTTAACTGCAAACAACACAGTATAATTAATGTAAAGAACGACGCTTGTTTAGAAGAGTGTCCGCACAAGAAGAGGAGAGAAAACGAGCAATGAAAAATGAGGCACCTCCCGGGAATCGAGCCCGGGATCATCCAGTTGCCGGTCGGATATGATAACCACTACACGAAGGTCCTCGATTAAATCAGAAAAAAAAAAATATATATATATATATATTCAATCGTTTAAATTGAATTTGTAAAGATAATTATGGGCACCCTGTATATGTAATTGGAAGGTGGAGAGGAAAAATTGGATGGCTGTCATATTAAGGGCATTTTCCTATTATAAAGGTTCTAAGAATTTATTTTAACTTTATTCATTTATTTAATAAAGAAAACATTTGAATTGTAATATATTTTGAGTGTGTGTGTGTGTGTAGGCAAATGGGCATAAGTGAGGTCGAATGTGTGATGATTGACTGATGAAGTGGGGTAATTTTTTTTTTGTGAGGGCTTTTGGTAACTGGAGAAATTAAAAAATATACCATATATATATATTATATACGTACAGTAGATATATATATATAAATGTGGAAACACTTTTACTGTTGGAAAAAATATATGTTGGTCCTGATTAGGTTAGGTTAGCGAATACCTTACTATTTAATAACTTAACAGAAAAACATCACTTCACCTCTAAATTGTGTCCGAAACACTTACCACATCCTTCTCGGTTCGATGGCACTAAGGTTAGGTTGGGTTAGGTTAAATTAAGTTTGATTGATTAGTGTTTTAGATATATGGATTTAAAAAAGTTGGTCGGAAAATTTAACTTAAACTAATCATCATATATACCGGGTATGGCAAAAAAAAATAGGCCACTATTTTAAATGTATATTTTAAGCAAATAATGTAAACAAACTTTAAAAGAACCTTTTTTCAGTATAGGATCACTTATCTTACGCATCGTGGCAAGAGATGTTCAAAATGACCTCCGTCATTATCCCTACAGAGCTCAAGACGCATTTGCACTCGTCGATAGCACTGTTCAGAAATCGTTGCGATATGCTACGCCATTCGTCCACGATTGTAGCTCTAAGTTGTTGAACATTTCGGATTTGATGACCAGGGCGGTAAACCTTTTCTTTTAGTGCTTCCCACACTGAGTAGTCCAACGGATTTAAATCCGGACTGTTGGCCGGCCACATTGCAGGCTCTATGAAATTAGGGGCTGTTTGTCTTAGGTAATCAACTGTGGCTTTAGCGCGATGACAAGGCGCACCATCTTGCTGGAAAACGAAGTTATCACCGCATATTTGTCTAATTATCTCGAAAATATGGAACAAGACCATGATTACAGTAATATTGCGAATCCATTTGTATTCCTGGTTCTACAAAAACTATCCTTGTCTTTCCGAGTTTTGAAAATGCTGCACCGACCATTACACTAGGAGAAAATCTCTGTTTTTCTCTTAACAACCTTTCAGGTGTTATATCACGTTTCCTTGTGACAGCAGCATATACATGATCATTTTGTTTATTAATTGGTTTGCTAACTGTAAATCATTTTCTCATCACTAAACCATATCGTACGAACTGTGCGCGGTGAAAATCTAAGGAGTAATTGTTGGCAACATAACAAGCAATTTTGCTTATGAATGCCAGTTAAAGCTTATACTGAAACTCGTTTGTATGCCTCAGGTTTAGGTCAGATTTTGCTATTGGCCGAACACTTCTGTCAGATATTCCTATTTCTATGGCTATTTCATTTGGTGTTAAATGCGTCCCAGGTTCTTCTTGACTCGATATTCTTGTCCATACGAGATCGATAATTTGAATTGAATTGAATAACCTTTCTTAATAATAAAATAAATACATTGGTTTTACAATTTACAATGACATAATATCATAAATAATTGTGAAGCTGGACAATTTATTTTATTTAATTTGGCCCTTAAGCTTTGGGCTTTACTGGGCTCTTATTAAAAACAAAAGTTATTATGAATTAATAATAAATAGGTAATAAAGTATTATTAATAGTTAAAGTATGTATTAATCTTAAATTATCATTGTCGATATGTCAAATGCAAGGTCATTATTGAAGGTATTATACCAATACCATACAAAGAAACCAATATTATATATGATTTGCTTGTGTTTGAGCCGTTCTAGGCCTCCCACTACCCTTTCAACGACTACCCTTTCAACGACTACCCTTTCAACGACTACCCTTTCAACGACTACCCTTCACTTTGTCTATGATATAATTCAAACCAGCTCTAAGTCCATGGCTTATTCGGAAACTCCGTAAGTAATTTTCGTGCTTCCCAACCTTTTTCTAACCAACAATTTTTTATTAATAACTCGTCTTCACGCGAATACTTCGGCATTATTTCGCAGGTTAAATCGGAAATATAACCCAGCCCATGGTTTTAGCAGCTACTGAAATTTGGGACTAGCCTATTCTTGGACTATAGCCTCGATTTTGCGCTTTTTCGAGCGTTGGTACGTCTGTTTTGCTAAAAAAAAAAAAATCCTTATAATTGTTTAAAATATACATTTAAAATAGTGGCCTAGTTTTTTTTGTCATACCCGGTATATAACCTTGGTTAACCTTCGTTTTGTTTCCGCCCGAATTGTTCATTCTGATGAAGGTTAAGTTTGTCACTCCACCTTAGACCTAGTTTAATGCGGAATCCGAACCACGCCCCACCAGCAGCCCATCGTCTTAACCACTAGGTTACCCATGGTACCCATTTATCTACCAACCAACTTTTTTTATTGTGTGGAAGGGTCAACTGGGTTTTGCTGCACGCCGCCTGCCGTCACCGGGTGTCGATCCCGGGGCCGATGGACTCGTAGTCAGCGACGCTAACCACTACACCACTGAGGCGCATATATATGTATAATACGGTGCTTCTGCGCCATAGCGCCACCACCAGTTATCGCCATATTTCGCCAAAGACCCAATTTCCCACCGTCTTAATTACCCCGAGACATCGCCACCCCGCTGTCCGCGCCATTCGCCAACTTAATTCATTCTCGAAAGATCATTTGAGCGTATGAAAATCACTCGCTTTTACTGCCAAAACCATTTGAACAGACATGCTGACTGCAGGCATTGTCTGACGTGACGTAGATTACATATTTGCGAAGGTTTAGTTTGTTTCATGATGATTCCACTGTTCAAGTACGAGGGTTGTTCTAAAAGTAAGTTGACGAGGTTAATTACCGGTTCATTATGCATAGTACAATAATGTTGTTGGTAGTACAATATTTTGTTAGGCATGTGTGGCAACACTGTAAAGTGGCAACATCTGGGGTCACCACGAACCAAAAAGTTCAAGATTGCACCATTAGCTAGTAAGGTAATGGCAACGAGTTTTTGGGACCATCAAGGCGTTTTGCATGTTGAACTCATGCAAAAAGGGACAACAATAAATGCCACTTCTTATTGTGAAACTTTACAGCGACTCCGCACGGCTATCAGAAGAAAACGTTCCGGGTTGCTTACTGCAGGTGTGGTGTTCTTGCATGACAATGCACGCCCTCACACTGCAAATCAAACACGCCAACTTTTGAAATCGTTCCACTGGGAAGTCATGGACCATCCCCCCTACCAGTCCTGACCTTGCACCAAACGACTTCCATTTGTTTCCAGCCCTAAAGGAACACCTCGGAGGTAAACAATTTCAAAACGATTCTGATGTAGAACTGGTCGTATGTAACTGGTTGAAACAGGGGTGTCCAACCTTTTTTCATGAAGGGCCATATTTCACTTAATAACCCACATCGAGGGCCAGTGTGCAAATTTTAGATAAAATTTTATTTTAAAATTAAGTTTTATTGAAATAAAATATGACATTAGATAATGAATTTTCAGTATCCGCTAGCCGGGCCTGATGCAAATCTTTGGCGGGCCGGACTCTGACACAAATGTTTGAGTCTGGTGATTATGTGGAAAAGTAGTAATAAGTTGTTGTTGTTGAAATACTTGTAATAATTACTTGCCTTGTAATAAAACAGTTTCTTCAAAACACCTTAGAAATTTAGCTTTTGAACAACCCTCGTGTCTGCTGGTTTGGTAATAGCGGAAATGGGCGGAGCTTAGGGCGTCACAGAGGGTTTTCTTTACTTTGCGGGAAAAACGAATGCCGTTACGGGGAAAGAATTTCAATAAAATTCATATAAAAATAGTTTTATAAAAAAAAAATCATCATATCGGAGGAAAACGTGTCCTAAACATGTGTCTGAAGCGTGAACGACGGATAGATGAAATAGTTAACAGCAAAACGAGACAATCGTCAATAACCGAATTTTTTGGTAAATTGTAATTTTTTTTGGTATATTTGTAAAAATTAACTTATATTCAAATATCTTAAATCTGAATGAAATTAATATGTACATTAACTCAAGTGCTTTTATATGTACAACGGGGTCTTTTCGGTTTTAAGTCCGGCATTGGATTTTTTCCATGTTTTTGGTATAGACGTAGATTTTTACGTTGATTCCACTTCTGCAATCCGTTTCTTGGAGAAATAAACACGAAAAGAAGTTATGGCCCAAAACTTGTATTCACTTAACCTATTCACTTAACCTACCCTACCCTACCCTACCCTAAACTAAACTAAACTACTTCTGTTTGTATATTCTTTTTTTTTCATAACAAAACAGTGAACCACAGCGAAAACTTCGTGGACTCTTCAACTGCAAGCACTCACACAACGGATAGAGTCGACGTGGAACCAACTCAAACGCGGTAGCAAGCGCCGGTGTGGTACGCACCGTTCCATGATCGACTCGTATCTCTGCGAGTTTCTCTGGCGTCGCCGATACGCAGGCAAAGATCTAGTGTGCCAAGTGCTGAACGATATTGCGCAGTTTGGCAAGTAGCAAACTTTGGTTTGTGTTCCGTTCTGTGTTCTGGAAACCTGTAAACGTAATAAACTTGCACATAACTATTTTCGTGTTTATTTCTCCAAGAAACGGATTGCGGAAATGGAATTAGCGTAAAAATCTACGTCTATACCAAAAATATGAAAAAAATCCAATGCCGGACCTAAAACCGAAAAGATCTGTACAACGTACCAACCCTCATATAACCATATAACCAAAGGTAGCCTTATAAAGAGGGTGCACTGTATAAATTTCATAAAGGTTTTGTATAAAATTTGAGTCTTAGTCCTAACAATATTCCTTTATTGAAAATATGTATAATGAATTAAGCCACACACACACACACACACACACACACACACACACACACACACACACACACTGCAACTTTGTGCTGTTTTATCCCGACAATCTCCCATCTCACGGAGGTCATTGTAGTTGTACATCTCTTACATAATTTCAATTTGTAATACATTGTTATTGTAGAATAATAAAGATTTTTGTGTGTTTGTTGAGAAGTTTTTTTCGCACTTTTATAACAGTATGGACATTATTATTTTTTACTTGATAACCTTCTCGTCCATATTCAATAAATGCTTCAAATGAGCAAGTTTCATGGATGTTTCCTTATCTGTCGATATCTTTGGATATTGTCGAAATTGTTTGCGCTGGCATGCTACTCTCCAATAAAAAAATTGTTGTTACCTTGTTATTTTTAAGTTACCAAAACTTCGGCAAGAGTTGTGTGTGTTGCCATACACAAAATTAACATCATTACTAAATTTTTAAAAATTGATATCTTTATACTTGTCAAGTTGTGACACATTATTAATTCTCATTAATTTGTTTATGTTTGAGTAAGCCTGTCTAGCAAAATCGACAAGTTCGAAGTTGTTTCGTTTTACAAGTCTCTCTGTTCAATGTATAGTACCAATCAAAGTCTGTACTTAATAAATTGTTCACAAAAGCCAAGGATAATTGCGAAAATTGACAAAATTCTTCCATTTAGGACTTTATACAATCTGCCAAATGTATATAATGATGTAAATAACGCATAATTAGTAAAGTGATTGAATATCTGTCCAAATCTCACTGTTTTAATTTAACCACCAAGAAAATTAATGTCTCTACACCCACTGCAGGCTATGACTAAAAAGGAGCGTGAAGAAAGTCTGTAGAAATTGCCTGACAATTAGCTTCAGCAACGTCTCGGAGGAGTTCTGTGAAAGAGTTGGCTTCTCCTTGGAGATGCTATTCTTTAGTTGCTTCCATAAATATTCAATGTGACTCGAATCTGCACTTTGTGGTTGAAATTTCGTTACGTTCACCTTCCCACTCCATCCTTGCCTCAAGAATAGTTTCTATTTAAGGTTACAGTGTGATTTGGGTCGTTGTTTTGCTTGAACAGAAATATCCAAATCCAATTAGGCGACTTTCATTGATCAGTGAAGGATTTACGAAATTAAATAGTGATTATAGTGATTCTTATTTATAATTCTCATAATTTGTATCGGATCGCCATCGTTACTCACAAGCTGAAGCATCTCTTTCTTTCAATAATTTCACTAATATGAAGTTATCTGATACAAGGTTTCCACAAATGTTTTGCCTTATTTAAACAAACACTACATTTCATGATGCAGAAGAGATAAAATAATATGGCGTTTTAAAGACTCTCCCGCATGCGTTTAGATTCTTGACAAGCTACGATAAGTGTCATGGCGACCATACAAGAAAAAACACAATGTATGTTGTGATTAGTTGATTTAAAGTCATTTATCACTGTTTAACGTAATTTTCGGCGCGTGTATGTCAAGGAACCTCTAGCTGATAAAATAATCACAAAGTGACACAAACAGTTCAAGGAAACTGTCAGTGGCCTGCCAAAGAAATTATTAGGTGGACCACGTGCGTCAGATGAACATGTTGCACGCGTATGCTCATCATATTTGCGTAGGCCAGAAATGTCGATTCTACAATGTAGCCGCTGACTGGCCATTCCTAAATCAACAGTTCACAGTCTTGGATAAACGCCTTCGTCTACACCAGGGGTGCTCAGACTTTAGGTAATTAAGATCTACTTTTGGCAGCTTTATCCTAACGCGATCTCTCAGCACTGAAATTGACAAAAAAAAATTTTGCAGACCAATATGTTTTCTTTATTCATGCAAAGTATATTTATTTAAATAATAATAATAATTACAGAATAACAAGATATTCTTTGGTTCTTACATTATCAAAGAGACGTAGATGATTTGCACTGCGTCCAGATGATTATCTGTTAGAGTGGACACTGGACAGGTACTTGAACTTGATGATCATGTTTGAGAACGCTGATTCACAGAGGTAAGTGGAACCAGAAAAAATGCTATCAAATACATGGCACTTTTTCTCAGATTTGGATATTTTTCCTTCGCGAAAAGATTCCAGAATTTTTTATCGGATGCCCTTGATTTAATTTGAAGGTCGCTTTGCAGTGTTAAAATTTTACTTTCGATTTAAGATGTGTTCATGTGAAACAATATCGCCATTTTTAATGCAATTTCTTCAACATCTACGTCTGCATCAAACCATCAAACTGAAAGCACATAAATCTTGCTACAGGTTCTAGCATTGTGAAGTCTTGGAAGCGCCTCAAACTCTGTGATGAGGCTGTTCACCCGTTCCACATATTGATCATTGTCATATTTGTAGGTTTTTCCCCGAGTTTCTAGCCCTGACATCATATTTGGAAAATGCCTCAGTTTGTGTCACTGCAGTTGTGAGAAGAACAGTTTTAATTTTTGTTTAAAGGTATTCACAAAACTAATCATTTGGACAATATTTTTATCTTTTCCTTGAATCTCTAAATTCAGTTCGTTCAACTTAGCGATGACATCAGTCAAAAAAGCTAAATCTAATAACCACACTTAATCTTCCAACTGCTTATATCCATCATCTCTTGAGGCCAGAAACTTCTTGGTTTCGGCCGACAAATCTCTAAATCTGAGAAATTTTCCCATACTAAACCATCTTGCATCAGTGTGCAGCGAAAGGTCTATGTGTTCGACTTCGCTTTCTTCCAGTTGAGACCTAAAGAGGCGCTCTACAGACTTCTTGCCCGAACAGAACATACGATCTTTAGTCTAATATCAATGAATTCTTTCATATTCAGCATTTTCCTGCACAGAACCTGTTGATGAATAATGCAGTGATAACTATGGAAGTTAAGAAAATTACTGATTTTTTTGCAGAGATCAATGAAACTGTAGGTATGACCAGTCATGGCCGGAGCTCCATCGGTGGTAATGGACACAAGTTTGTTAATAGGTAAGCACACCGGACAAAAAATTAGTCACCCCTCTCAGAATGTACCTAATAACGTGTGACGGCGCCTCTGGCATTGATAACCGCACGAATCCGGCGAGGCAGAGACTCTACGAGGTTGTGCATGTACTGAACATCGATTTGCTGCCACTCGTTCATCAGCCGGTCCCGAAGTTCCGCCAGAGTCCGTGGGTGTCTATTCCTGCGCTTCACTTTCTGTTTCCAGCCTGAACAACACCTTCGACGCATTCAGGATTAAAGGCTTCATTGGACCTGCGATGTACTCGTCGACTCCCATCATTGAAGAACAAACAAAAACGGGACTCATCGACCAAATTACACGTTTCCAATCTGCCGCAGTCCAGTTTTTGTGCCTCTGAGCCCATTTATAACGTGCCAATTTGTGACTTGCTGTTAACAGCGGCCTCTTCCGTGGTACCCTGCTCCAGATGTCCATCGCATGTAGTTCTCGTCGCAATGTCCGTTCGGAAATTGGTCGCTGGAGAACCTCATTGGTTTCTTGGAGCAATTGTTCTCTGGTTTGAAAACGATTTGCAGTTACTAGACGAGAAACATGGCGGCGGCCCCTATTGTCGAGAATTGTTTTCCGGCCACAGTTACGCCGTCGATTGTCAGTTGATTGCGAACTACACCACTCTGTAAACTCGCTGGACAGTACGCGTTGACAAACCAACAAATTGGGCTACTTCAGACATTTTGTGTCCGTGGGCTCTGCCAAAACGATGGCTCCTTTTTGCCACTGAGTAACGTCTGCCTCACGACCCATTTTGCAGACTATATCCAACACACACTTTGTTCTTCACCACCTCACGAAACAGATCTGATCCTGTGTGCTACGTCACCGCTACTTGTCACTTACCAGTGCTACATCAGCGCCCTCTGTGTGACCTTGAACTTCCTACTATCGGTGCTATTAGGGGTGACTAATTTTTTGTCCGGTGTGCTTAACTGAGTGTTATTAACAAAGTCTTTGAATGCCTGGAAAATGTCCTTACCTTCAGTTTTTCCCTTCAACGGTATAATTTTGAGCAATTCCTCCTTAGCAGTCACATCTTAAATACCATTCTTATGAAAATGCACAGCTGAGATGTGTCAATAGCATCTATCGACTCAGACTGAAAAGTAAACGCACTCATTTATATCTTTATTTAGTTGCACTCTCAGATCCTCACCCATTATTTCTGAACGTTGCGTAATAGTGTTTGGATAGCTGAATTAATGGCTGAAATTATTTCCGATTTATTTTTGAAATGATCAAACAATGAGTTTGTTGCCTCCAAAATGCATCTTTTACCACGTCTCCACTTTCCATCCTCGAACGTTTCTTGCGCTCAGCTAACACGTGACTCACCCGGAAGGATGCAATTGTGGCTGTCTTTGATTTCTCGATGAGCCTAGTAAATATGAATTATTGGACAGCAAGTTGAGACTTCAATTCCTTCACCTTCGTCTTGCGCAATTCACTTTTGCTGGAAAGCCGCTCTCATATTTTTTGTGAACAGTTTTGAAATGTCTCTTTCTTAGCAAGACCTCCGGTTTAATGGCAAATCAAACGCATGCACTTTGAATTTACCGTTGTGAAAAAACAATCTTCCTCCAACTCATTGTGAAAATGATATTTTGTTTTTTGTTGCTTGGTCCGGCACTCATGATCAGCCCTTCACTAAAATTCTAATTGAAAAATTCACTGGAAATCTACGTTTGGAATAATTTTCTCTATGAAAGTTTAGAATTTAAGAAATTACTACGCACTCGTATGCTAATTTTCTTTGCAACAACCTTCAGGCTACTGACTACTCTGTAAGAACGGTTGTCGACTCGCGAAATGACTGCAGTGTTACTAAGTTTGATATGTCCGTCACCCAGAGTACATAAAACAGACAACTTTTGTATCGTAAGAATTTGTGACGCTACTCTTCGCGAAAGGTGTAAGAAGAAAGTGAGCATTGCCAACTAGTATAATCTTAACAAAATCAGCGCACAATTAAAAAAAATAAGTGGACGAGTAAAAACGTGTGTAGAGTGCATGGGCTATTAATAAAAGAAGGACGGCATCAAGAATACAAACGGGTTACAAACGCAAGCAATGCGATCTTTCTCTCTGTCGCTACCTAGAGAGGTGTCAACTCTTGGTTAACCGTATGGTAACTTTTAAAAATTTCCGCGGTCTACTTGAAACAAGTTAACGGTCCACCGGTCGTCCGCGATCGACGTCCTGAGTACCCCTGGTCTACACGCTCATAAATTCCAACCTGTGCAAGAAATTAAACCTGACGATCGGCCGAAGTTTGTGGAGTTTGATGCTTCCATGTTGCAAAACAGACGAATACAAGAATTCCTGACTCGCATTCTTTTTGATCGATAAAGCAACGTTTCAAACAAACTGTAAGGAAAATCGCCACGACTGTAGAGCTTGGGGCTCAGAACACCCACATTCTGCCATCGAATACGTGCGCGACAGGCCCAAAGTGAGTGTGTGGGGTGGGTTAATGTACAGTATAATGGGTCCTCTCTTCGCGGAGGAAATGGTTACCGATACAACGTATCTGGATATACTTGTAAACTTTGCCCTCCCTCAAGTTGAAGAAGAATTAGATGTAATATTTCAGCAAGATGGAGTACCATCACATTACAGTAGCATTATGCGTGGTTTTCAGAGAGAAATTCCCTGACTGTTGGGTCGGGCGAGAGGCCCAATCACTTGCGCCCCCTCCCCAAGATCGCCGGTTTTAACGTTACTCGACTCTTCCGTTTGGGGATAAGTGAAAAAATTTGTTTATTCCGAAACTGTGGACAGTTTTGAATCGCTGAAACAAGATTACAGCAGCCATAGAGTGTCACCCGAAAAGTTGAACTAGGTGTGGGTTGAAATAGAGCATCAATTAGATGTTTGTAGGGCCACCAAATGGGCACCTGAAGAGGTTTGCTAATAAACCTGCCAAAAACTGAAGGTATTATGCTTTATTTTAAAACATGCTGCATTGTTTTCTCTTTTTTACATCAAGAAATATAAATTGTTAAAATCACGAAGAAAATTGGTAGAAATTCAGTACAACAATCTTTGCGATCTTCTAATTTCATGGTTCTGCTATCAGGGACGTAGCCAGGAAAGTCCCAAGGGAGGGGGGGCGAACTTGAGCTACGTTCGTCAGGTTCCGTGGTGAGTCGGGCGAGCCCATACAGTTAAGGGGTCTGGGGGAGAGCTCGAAGCTCCCCCAGCGGCGTCCAGGACGGAGCCCCATAAGCCAGCGCATTTTAAGCTTATTTTGTGTAAAAACTGTCTGAAAATGTCAGTGCAACTGCCATTTTTGAACAGCCACTATACAGCCATCCACATGAAATATGTACCCTTTCCAACAAAAGTTTGGATAGGACAGTCACATTGGTGCATTTTAAGCTATATTATGATGCAATTGCTTGTATTTTCCAAAATTTTAAATCAGGTATTGATCCTATAATTTTCATATTTTATTCACACATTTATTGATTTCATGCATACAATTATTTAGTGTATACACGTTTAACAGTATAACATATCTATGAATAACGAAATCATTAGAAGAGATCCAAATGAAACTCTCATGTATAAGGCAAGTCAAACGGATGCAGAAACAGCTAGATCAGTTGAGACAGAAGAAATGCACATCTGTTTAACGTATATAAAATTTTAAACAGGATAATCGCATGGGAAAATAATTTAGGGGCTACTTGACAAAAAAATATGCACTTTATCAAGTACGCAATTACTTTACTAAATCAAAATCGAATACTTTAGTAAATACGCAATTTACATATAGGTACACCACAAAATCACATTACCGCCCACCGTCCGTTTTATTCCAGTAACAAATTGAGTCGTCTCGCCTTTTTTCTCGCAAATCTATTCAATATTTCGGACGCATCATCTAGGGTTAGCTTGTCTCTCTCCATGGCGATTAAAGCTAATCCTGTCAGACGATCTTCACTCATTCTATTTCGTAGCCGTCTTCAACCTGCGAAGGTTTGAAAATGAACGCTCTGGCGCAGCTGTGGAAACAGGTTGAAGAGCGAAAACCTGCAGTAGAGTCGATGGACGATTGGGAACGCAATACTATCGCATTTCTCTATAGCAAAAACTGCATCGGAGGGCCTCTCAGAAGATTCAAAGGTTTTCCAGACTTCGTACCACACATCCCACTCACCAAGGGGTTTCGGTGCCGATTCGTTTTGATGTGGCAATATAGCTTTCCAAAACTCGCATGCTTCTTCTATTTTCTTGTGCTGTGCAGTAGCTTCTCGGGAGTAATTGATGCAGGCAGGGAGTACAAAGCCCAAACCCATGGCTTGCATATTATGAGACGAGAAGCGATGTTCTAGATTTTGTATTGTACTGTTCAAGAAAGGCAAGAAAAGAGAGATTCTATAGTAAACCTCAGGGTTCTTTGCTGATAAATTGGAGCGATGTTGTTGCCTCTCAGACCATCTGGGAGTGACACTGGTGTCACACCACTTGTAGGAACCTTCTATGACATCAGAGAACATTTCCACAACATTTTCTCGGCATGTCTGCAGTACTTGAAGAACTGACTGAACGAGCTTGACGGCACCAAGCATGTCCTGGAAATGCATCAAATAATAGTTGACTAATGCTATTTTTTACTATATATGACTAATATATGACTATATATGACCAGCAGCATAAATGGAAGCTATTAATATTTGAAACTTATTAAACTACATAGACATGTGTTTACTTGGTTCGTCAGTTATAGTTTTGCAGCAATAGGTCGGAGCTTCGACATCACGACAGCGGCTGAGTGCAACGTTATGATGTTGTATCACTTTCATTGTGTTCTTCAACCGACTCAACTGATTTTCTATTGAAATATTTTCGTATATCCATCGCAATATTGTATAACGAATTAACGAAGCTTGACCAACATGTAATGATGCGACACGCCCCACTCGTCACACTGTACTATGCTACAAAGTATGCAAAACTAACTGGCGCCGAGCTGTGTTCAGTTTCCCCGCACTTCATATTTCAGTAGTTCAGTACGATATGTGTTTAAACACGTCCAAACGTGTTTGAAAAACGACGCAAAATATCGCTTAAATAATATATATTCTCCTTCCATTGTATGTAGATACCAAATTGTTATAGTTTGGCGGTGAACCTTGGTTGTAATTACCGTAGATTTTTTTCCTGGACTTTCCAAGCCGTGGGAGGCGACCGCCTCCGTCGCCCCCCCCCCCTGGCTACGTCCCTGTCTGCTACACACCTATAGATTTAGCCCTATTTCTGGTCTTGAAGCATTTGTTAAGGACACGAGTCACGCGATCCTGCCTTTCAAGACCCTTATCTATAGCACCAAATGTCAGACTACCATTTCCTTTAAGCTGGACCCAGTTGGATACAAGTAGTATGGGCTAAAAATGGACGAGTGCAAGAATGTTGCAGAGATAATGATCAGTTGTTGCAAAGGGGGAGGGAATGTTGCAGGTGCAACAAGGGGTCATGAAACAAGGAGGCGGCGTTATCCCCCAAGAGAAAGACAGGAGAAGGAGAGAAAGGAAGAGAGGTGTTCACCTGGCTGGAGCCAAGTGCATATTAACACTTCAGCCGACCCCCCGCTGTTTTATTAGTTATAAATCAGCCAGTTGGCTGAGAAGGCGTAAATGGCTTGTACAGGTTGAGTTGCCAGGTTGTGCTATTTTTTTTAATTAAAGCCTATATTATTGACTGTTGGCTTAGAAGGCGTAAATGGCTTGTTCAGGTTGAGTTGCCAGATTGTGCCATTTATTTAATTAATTCTTAACAGTTGGCTTAGAAATCCGTCAGTAGGTTTAGAAGGCGTAACCAGCCATTTGGTATGAGTGTACAACCAAAAGAATTAAATAAAACAACATTACATCATTCTGTTTATTAAATATTGTAAATATATAGAAAATAAATATACATTTGAATGAAAAAAAAATTAAAAATAATAATAATATAAGAAATATGAACGAGGAATATGCATATCGTCCAAAAATATAACCGTCAATATAACAGTACAGGAGAAATATATATATACACAATTATATTATGGAAATATGTAGAAAATAAATACACATTGGAATGATCAAAAAACAAAATAAAAAAATAAAAAATAATTAATAATATAACCATCAATATAGCAGAAATACACACACACACAATTATGTTAAATAAATAAATACACACTTTAGCTTCTGCACAAAATAAAAAAATAAGAAATACAAAACGTATAGCCATCAGTATAGCAGTACAGGCGAAATATACAGGGTGTACATAAAGTCAGGATCTATTTTTGTGAAGCACTTGGAAATTATATGGAATTCAATCATAAAATGATAAAGTGGTAACATTTATTAAATAATTAAGAGTAGGATTCGACGTGACGCCCATCAGTATCCCTGCACAGCTCAAATCGTTCCGCAGCATTTCTAAACACATTCTGGAGCATTTGCGGGGTTATGTTATCTGCAGCAGTTCGTATACGTGTACGTAAGTTTTCAAGACTCGTAATCTTCGTCTGATAGACGTGCGATTTGATAAAACCCCATGCAAAGAAATCTAAAGGGGTTAAATCTGATCTCGCTGGCCAAGGTCTGTTGCTTCCGCGTCCGATCCAGCGATTTGGAAAACGTCCATTTAGATAATCCTGAACAATTTTGGCATAGTGACAAGGAGCACCATCATGTTGATAGACGACGGGGATAGGATTGTTAGTACCGTCGTCTATCAACATGATGGTGCTCCTTGTCACTATGCCAAAATTGTTCAGGTTTATCGAAATGGACGTTTTCCAAATCGCTGGATCGGACGCGGAAGCAACAGACCTTGGCCAGCGAGATCACCAGATTTAACCCCTTTAGATTTCTTTGCATGGGGCTTTATCAAATCGCACGTCTATCAGACGAAGATTACGAGTCTTGAAAACTTACGTACACGTATACGAACTGCTGCAGATAACATAACCCCGCAAATGCTCCAGAATGTGTTTAGAAATGCTGCGGAACGATTTGAGCTGTGCAGGGATACTGATGGGCGTCACGTCGAATCCTACTCTTAATTATTTAATAAATGTTACCACTTTATCATTTTATGATTGAATTCCATATAATTTCCAAGTGCTTCACAAAAATAGATCCTGACTGTATGTACACCCTGTATATACACAATTATGTTAAATATATTGAAAATAAATACATTTCACTTTGTTTTACTGCGCAATACACTAAACTCACACGTAATCGAGTCTACAATTACATCGTTATTGCTCTGCATTACGCAGTATACGCGGTTTAATAATATTTCACCGCTTAAGGTATAGGGAAACCTCTACTCGATATGAAAAGCCTTCATATCGTTCAGTACTATTTTTGTTCCCACTTTACATCCGGTCGGCAAGTTATCTTTAAATACGTCTAGAATACAATCAAAAGCACGCACAAAGAGTTCATCGTTAGCCACAACGTCAAATACAAGTTTATAAACACGCCTTTCCAATCGAGGGTTTATTTCTACCGACCCGAGCTTTTCAATCGTGACCTCTTCTTCACACTGCATAGCGACAGTTGAGATAATCTTCTAAGTCATTACGGTGTAGGTGAGCTCAGCCCTGTACCGATCAAGTGCTTTGTACCAAAGTTCATGATATTTCAAAGAGTCTAAACTTTTTAAATAATCCTCCAGCTCTAGACCATTCTCACCTTGTTCAGTCCTACACTCGGTAAACCTATCGAGCAGAGCGGTGTATGCATATTCAAGAACCGTATCAAAATAAAGCATATCCATAACACGCGCGTCTAATATAGGCTTCAGCTTGCGGAATCCGACGATTTCAAACATTCTGTCGAGGATGAAACGGTTTCGCGTAGGAACAAGAGCGTTATTATCAGAAGCATTCTTCCACATCAGCCGTATATCAATGCATGGCCGATCGTTATTTATACACAACGTACATACAACGGCATATGAGGGGGTGTCACTAATCTGCTTTCTTCTTGTACCTACACCTTAGGAATTTTATAACGATCTTCACTCCACTTCTCAACTATCACGAAGATTCTATTCATCTCGACACTTAAATAAACAACATTCCGTTTGTTTGTTTGTCTACAATCCGTTTCCAGTACATAGTTAACGACACCGGATTTACGCCTGAACACACGCAACGACTTCGTCACGGACACATCGTACACGGCGTTGAGAATGTTGCTCAAAGGAAGTTCCATCGTATTCGAGGAGCGCACGTCCACTCGGTTCAAGCTCTGAGATAACTATGAGCCACATGCAACGCGTCGGCTCTACTGGAGGAGTGAGTCACACCATAAGCTAATGAAACGTGTACGGCGCTGTTCCAACATGAATCGTTGTATCCCATTATATTGGGCAGGTGTTTTGAGAAATTTTCCATCTGCGACACACGAAGTAATATCGGTTTTAATGTTTTATCACTCCCACTTCCCCGAATACGCACCAGGCATTTTCCTTCAGGGTAATTTTCACGAACTAAACACATTTTATAACGGTTTTAATGTTTTATCACTCACCACACGTTCATTTCCACAAACTAAACATCTTTACATTCCGGTGCACTATTTAAGAGGAACTATAGACTCGTCTCTAAAGTCTGTTAAAAACTCACACAGGGCATTAGCCACAACCTCACTACAAGCTTCGTCATGATATATATTAATATAGTGGTAAAAATACTTAAGATTCTCCATGATGACAAGATTTACATTCTCAGTCGCAGGGCACGAGTACTCAGTATGATGTAACATGATATAATATCGCTTGTCAACCACTCATCAACAAGACTCGCTATCCATATCCGTTGCTTCTCTTCTGCATGTGTTGTTTCTTTTACTTCACGGTATATGTAAGCTTTTATAAAGTTTAGTCCTACAACATAGTTCAATACATAACTTGTCCCACGAAATCCTACAATGCTCTCACCAGAATAGCCATAGAGTATTTGTACATCTTGCTCCTTCGCACGATTCAATGTAGCCTTAAAAGCATCAAAGGACGGTGGAATAGGGAGTTTTTCAGTACACCACATCTTGGCACTTTGCAGAATACCATTTCATAAACGTTGAACACGCAATATTAAAGGTAGCCATTACTATTTTCTGTCTACGCGGGAGAATACACGTCTGATGTCCAGGGCTTACTGCGATCAACTGAGCACGCAGGGAAGCCCAGGTAGTAGCATGACTCACGTTGCTGGTCTTACAGTGGGCGGAGCTTAGAACTTTCTCCTGTACACACACACACACACACACACACACAAAGGAGAAATTGAAACGCTAATTGAAACACGATTTATTTAATAAACGAAATATTCAAGGTGTATATATATTTACAAATACGTGTAATAAATAAGTTAGCAATAGACGCATCAAAGATTATATTCAAGGTGTGTATATATATATATTTACAAATACGTGTAATAAATAAGTTAACAATAGACACATCAAAGATTATGGTATCCAAAGGGTACGGTATCATAGGTACCAGGTAACTGGTAACATTTCCTATAGGTGTTACGGCACACCTTTGTGCCCCTAAATTCCTTCACGTCCCCCAGCTTGTGCGCCCGAAAATTGTGGGTGCCTACAGTTAGTTGGGGCGGCCGATCGCCCTCATCATCATCATCATCCAAACACACTAGATCCTTCAACGATTCAAAGTTAACGACCCGCCGATTCGCATGGTTGAGCGTGATACCCTTTGCCTTCACGATATATTTCATATGCTCCCCCACCCTCACCCGTACCCCATAAGTTTTTGGTCCTGTTGAGACAAAAGAGTCGGCGTATGCGGTGTCTCCATACTCATCCTTGATCTCATCAGTGAACTCACCAAGAAATTCATCAATAGAAGGCATGTATTCACCCTCCTCTGTGAATATCACACTATCTGTATCAGCGCACAATACCGTCCGCCCAAGAGAATGCAATAAGCCCCAAAGTTTGATGGGTGCGTACGCCGTTGTGAAGCTGGCTACAGGTATGTTTGTAACCCGTGAGGTATCTGTGGCCAATTCGGTATTGTTGTACTTTATTATGTAAGTATTACCTGCATTCATGATCTCCATGACCTCTTTATCGGGAGCATTGGCATAATCCCAGACTTCACTATAACTTTGCCAAATGAACGTTCCCTTTGCCAGTATTCTGTGCAAATTTTCCCCAAAGGCTGTTTAGACAACTTTGCACTAAAGCGCTTGCCAGGGTTCTTTACAATTTGGGAACGGTCAAGCTGTATACCTTCACGGTCACGGTAACGTTGAATATAGGTCGACTTTTCATCTTCGGTATCAACTCGCGGATACCCTGATGCTTCGACCTTATCTTTCAAAAAAGCGTTTATATATGGCGTGAATAGGTTGGGTAGCTTCTGAAACCTCCACACCTCATGTATCTTCAATATGCTGTAGCCATGGCGAACAGCTAGATCCAGTACTGGACTTGTATATACACCTCTACTCTTACGCTGGTGGGTTGTATGGTCACAATCAACATTGTTCTCTTCTGCGTACTTCACGCACAAGGGAAACATGAGCTTGTGATCGATAACGACGGGTAAGATCGGCATCCATATATTGCGAGGGGGGAGTACGTCTACGAAAGAAAGGCCGAAATAGTACCCGTTTAAATTTCTTGAGAACTCCTCGATGGTGGGTAGGTCAAGTCCCACCAGTTTCTCAGGCGCACCTACGGGGTACGGATTGTTGTTCATCACGTAGGGGTATAAAGAACAGAAGTCATAGTAATGGAGTTTCACACCCTCCGTAGGCGGAAAGTATAGCTTGAAGGGATTTGTACGCCCTCCGAACAAGCTATCACCGCATTTGAGAGGAACCAGCACCATTGAACGCTTGATCGTGTTTATTTCTTCACGGTACTGTCCGTCAAAGCTGGGCACTTGCGTTTTTTTTGCGGTACTGCGGTACTACCGCACTACCAAACCGGTACCGCATAACGCAGTACCGCAAAGGATCGCTGAAAGTACAGCAGTACCGCTACCGCATTTTTTGCGGTACTGCGTTATGCGGTACCGGTTTGGTAGTGCGGTAGTACCGCAGTACCGCAGTACCGCAAAAAAAAACGCAAGTGCCCAGCTTTGCTGTCCGTCTGTCTCCATCCGTGCATCATACTCATGCTCCCACAAGACTTTGTGAGCGAACTGAGAGCCTATAAGTTGATCGCGGGTGCGGGTCTACGCAAGACAGTCGGCAGGAGATCTACCATGGATATCTCCTGCGATTCCACACTCAGGACGGGGGCATCCGTGCCACCAGCAACCGTTAAAGGAGTACACAGTCTTCTCACCAGTGGCACGGTTTTCACTCATCAACCCAAAAAACACGACCATTAATCTTAATGGGTACTTCACCCGTGTTGCGGGTATGTTTTATGTATACACCTGTCTGCTGCTGTAGGTGTATGAGCCAGTAAATAGCCTTGTGCCCATAACTGCGGGGATTGTTTCTGTGAATAATGGCTAAGGTGTCTTTAGGCATGAAGTTATTCTTGAACACCGTAAAACATAATGAGGCGATGGTGGTTGCGACTTGCAACGGGTCGCATTTGAAACGGCCTATGTACATCCTTCTAAAGGCCTGGAAACATACTCTAAGCACGCGCACATCATTCACGCATACTCACATTCATCAGCTATATTATAAGGATTACTTTCATTAAAACTGTTGTAGTATCGGTCAAAATCTTCACGTTCATCTGTACTCATACATTCGTAGTTAAAGTAATGTTTGGGTGGCGGTAATCCTACGTAATTTAAAGTTTCGCTAGTGAGGAACGTGTAAGGGAAATATCCTTTTGAAACTTCAGCGGCTAGGCCCATCACCTTGGGTAGCTTTGCTAATTTACAAGGTGTGAATAATAAAGTGTCTTTAAACTGTACATTACCTCTTATTTGCATCTGTATTAGCTTGTTGCCTCTTTTCAATGGGTCACCTGTAAATATCTCAGATGACTCGTGCTCAAGCAACTCCTTATAAAGGAACTGTGTGTCAAATTTTGCCCCGTTATGTGCGAGAATATACACAGTCATTTTTTTGAACTCGTCCGCTAGCTTGACAATATAGGACACAAAGAGTTTCACAGGGCTATCGTAGGCATTCGTTTTAAAAACGTTTGTACGTTTATCGCATTTGTGACACTCATCACACTCGATCTCCATACACTCATCACAGATAGTCTGGCTTACAAGTAAATGTGGAATAACCTCTTTGGTTTCAGCGTTCGTGTATGTTTCTATATCATAGTACACAGTTAAACAAGGGTTATTTTTAGGCTTAGCATCTTTCATATAACATACATGCTTTACTCCATCCGCCTTATATTTCTCATGGCATGTAGGACAGTGAATTTCATCACATTTATGCTTGAAATTCCCCCAATTATCCATCATATGAAACATACCACATTCACAGATTCTCATTTTCCTGCACGTGCCAATAGATTTATGGAACTCAGAACACTTATTATTGAAAAATTTGCGTCTACACACATCACAGTCCCTCTTCTCAGCTTCAACTACACGGCTTTCACATTTTGAGCTTTTACACTGCTCACATACCATGTGGCAATCTTTATAATGTTTCACTATATCATCCGCAAACTCGATACATCCCTTACACAAATCATGATGTCGCCCATATTTTCGACTTTTATCATAACTCGCGTAAAGGTTCCTTATATTACGGATGGGGAGATAAGTTGTCCCTGACAGTCCTAAAATAAGTAGGGGCCTTGTACGATCTCTCACACTGCTTTTAAAAACATACACAGTCCTACGACGATCATCCAGTCCAAATACAGCTATACGAACATTCATTTCCTGTTCTACCCTTCTCAGTTCTTCAGGACCCATAGCAAAGTCAAACTCAAGTTTACAGTCTACAGCTAGTTTACAGGCACGCTCCACTACCGTAGGCAACCAAATGTTTTTGACCCGTGTATTTAGTACAGTAAACATACGAGCCAAGACTACTGCTATAAAGCCGAAACCACGATCGACGTTTATATGCCGTCTAAAAATAGCCTGAGAATTGAAGTTAAGAGTATAAGGTGTGGCGCTATGACCCGCAACACGGTATACACGGTCAATATTTACCGTGAAGTTGTCCATATTGAAGGCTATACTACTTTGAGAGGCCTGCATTATACGGCCTAATATATACGCTATATCTTCAGCTGCCAAACGTCTGAAAGGTATTACTACCCAAAAATCATCTGCATCTCCGTCATCTGACCCGAATCCAAAAGACAGCATCGTCCTGACCACGTTCGTCGCGGTTCTGAAGGGCAAACTTTACAATACGCTCAACTATGCGCTGTAGTCCGTGTTCGACACCATTGCTATACACGGATCTAGGATCAACCCTGACTATATACCGATTTCTAGTCAAGACTGGAGTGGGGGCATCGGTACGCACCAACTAGAATGTTATGCCATCCTCAACAGAGCCAGAAGCTGCTGCGGAGGATGTACACGGAGTTGTACAGGAATAAGGGGATATATTTTTATTTGAGGAAGGTACTATTGTGCGGTTTGTGTCGTAAGACGTAGAGGGTTGGGGCTCTACTACTGGTGGTCTAACAACCGGCGCAATCCTGGCGCGCTTTATACCTGACGTGGAGGGCTCTTCATCATGTCTCCGCTTTGAATTATCGCGTGCTACAGGTATCGCTGGTGAGGATTCGTCGGCAGGGAAGGAATCTGTGATCACAACTACGCTGTCGTCGGGGTCAGCTGTAATATCGATGATGGGGTGCTGTACCTCATCGTCATTCACGGTTCTGTGGGAGAAGAGAAAAACAAGACTAGAGTATAAGGAGTAGCACTCAAAATTTGTAATATTTTGTAAATTGCCCACTTAGGGGTGTGACGTGTTAGAAATGGACTCTGTAGAAAAATTCAGCTTCACGAGCCCATCCACATGTATTTTTCTGGCCCTACAGGATGTGGTAAAACTGTGTTTATGCTTAAAATCATTAAAGAAAAGGGGGAGATGTTCTCAAAATTTGTGCATAAAGTTATATGGTGCAATTCGACGTGTCAATCAGTGTTCAACGAGTACCAAGATGATATTTTGTTCCACAAAGGTGTATATGATGTTAATTCGTTAAAGGGAAATGAGCATACAGTCATTGTAATTGACGATCTCATGCTGGAGATGGATAAAACGTTTGCCGAGACATTTACAGTATTCTCCCACCATTTTAACATAAGCGTGTTCTTCATCAATCAGAATCTATTTTTCAAAAATAGATACATGCGCGATGCATCGTTAAATACACAATATCTTGTCTTATTCGCGCAACGTAGAAATGTATCACAAATTGGGGTATTAGCCAATCAAATGTTCCCGAATCAGCGTAAGGAGTTTTTGGAAGTTTATAAAGAAGCTACAAACACGCGTTATGGATATTTGCTTTGCGACCTTCATCCGCGAAACACGTTTAGGGTGCTTCTAAGAACGAATATATTTCCAAACGAGCCTGAAACGGTGTATATTCCAGAATGACAGAGGCTAAAGAAATACCATGAATTAATAAAAATCTATCATCGACTACCCCGGGCAATGCAGCGGATGTTTATTAAAAATATCGACTCCGACTTCTTAAAATGCATCTGTGAAATCTGTCTTAACGTTATAAATTGCAATGTATCAATGAATCCCTCTCAGAAGGCTCGCCTACGCCGTTAGAAGAACATAATACGTGCACTCGCTCGTAAAAGTCAAACTGTAGGGAAGAAAAAACGAATTGTACAAAGAGGAGGGTCATTCCTACTCATCTTATTTTCAGTTTTGGGTCCTTTACGGTCTACAACACCCAATGGGTAAGTTGTGTTTTCGATTAGGCAGACTCCTGGCTCACATTGCTACGGGGATTAATTCAACTAGTAGATACGTGAGATGCGGAGGACTAAAACTCACCAGCTCACCCCTTACATAGATGTTACCTACCTATTGAAGCTCACAAGATTACGGCGCTTTCGCGCCCAATCTGCGACTTTCATTCTACGACTTATTGCCGAACGTACGCCTTAGGGGCCGCTGTAGGCACCGGGTAGGAGGTGTCTCCCGCGTGCCTAAGCGTTAGTTACGAGATTGATGGAAAATTCTTGGCCAAACCATTAGGCCTATCAGCGCTACTTATAAGTCAACGCATAGGTGTTTGAGGAGCATGGGGCCGGGCTGGGATCACCTCAGTCTTCCCATTTCATAGGTGCGTCTTAACACAGCCAAACTAAGATAGGAACCCGGGAAACTAAAATTTTAATAAACGGCTACACGCGGCTACTTTACGCGGCTACGTGCTAAGTCTAGAAAAATCTCGGTGTGTCCAGTATCACGTTTGGACTTATTGCCGAACCTACGACTCGGGGACGCTATACCGGCAGGAGCTAAGGACTCTCCAGCGTGCCTATCCATAAGCTAAAAGACTGACGGAAATTTTTCCCCCACAATCATTAGACCGAAACTGGAATCATAGGCGAATCCCCGAGGTGAAATGGTCGATCACGTGTCAAAACGCCACCTCCATCATCGGTAGGGGATGGGGGAACTTCTTAGCCCCGCACCCCTCCATAAATTCCTTTAAATTCTATGCTGAGGTGAACTAACCGGTTGCTTTCTGAGAGGCTCATAGGTCCGATGCCTATAGACCACTCGTAAAATCAGTTTTAGTCTCACGACCTAGAACTAAAGACCTATCTGACCTCGCCTTCAGGGACCTAATTAACCCCCTATATCTCTCCAAAAGGTCAGGCACTCTCGTATCGGTCCTATACGAGTCGTTGTCCCCTACCATCGTCACCACCATCGAGTGACAGGAGACAACGTCAATCCTATCCACTTCGTCTCTAACTCTGTCAACCCTGGCCCCTGGGAGACAGACCCTCCTCCTCTTGGTTGGATGCCGTTCAACGAACTCTTTGTCCATGTGGCGCACTAAAGAGCCCAATTAAAATAGTTTCCCCCTCATTCACGTCCCTTTCCGAATGGGCGAAAGGGTTCGAAACCTCGATAGGGGGGGGATTCCTATCACCTAACGTACGCGGCCTAGCTCTACCCTTAACTTCTCTAAATCCCTCCCCATCTACTACTCTCGGACCAACCTTAACCCCTTCCTCAACTCTATCCAACCTTCCCGATAAGCTATCTAAACTAGAAACTAGGTTACGCACCTCACCCTTCAAATTACTAACGTCTTCAACGTTAGTATTGGTTCGGATTTCGTCAACCGTAGCCATACTCCTGCCATCATCAAGCGTTGCAAGTCTTTCCGTTACCTCACGTACACTGCGTTTCATGTCAACTATTTCCTCCATTAACTCGCAAAAGAAACAAACTGATCTCTCGGTAATCGCCATAGGACCGCCGTTATAATCTTTAAATTCCGAATACCACCGGTTTACCCTACACCTAACGACGCTTTTTGCGACGGCATCGCGCAGTTAAAAATTAGTTTATAACCGTCACAAGTTTAAGTTAAATTAAGCCGGCACGCTATGAAAACTTCTAAATCGCTAAAAAACACTATTATTCAATTACTTAACTATAACAATGTGAATATAAACGCAAGTATATAAAATTCAAAACTTTCCAAAAGTAAAATTCTCAGCAATATGCAAAAGTAGATGCAATATCAGAGTGTTCAGGAAATGCATCCGTTCAGTACAGAGTCTGGCTGATATTACAGTGTGATATTACAATGTGAAGATATCTTTGAACCGCTCAGAGAAGTTCATTTAAGACGTAATTCCGAATAACATTTGAATTTATAAAAAAAACATGCAAAAGATTGCTATAAAAAAATCCATGAATCAAAACAGGATATAACTGTAGACTAATCTATAATTGCGATTACCTAAATGATGTATTTGACGAGGTGAATTACTACAACCCTCCATATATATTATGATGAAATAATCCTCTTTCTGACAGTTCGCGAGTATTTGACTAAAAAAAAATAAAATTATAGGCACTTACATTTCTAGGACAGTCCCTTGCATCGGATCGTAAGGAGCATCATTGCAAATATCATCAACGGTTTGCGTTGGAAATAATCCATCCCGATCAGCGGCGTTAAAAAGATTAATTGTGGACAACGCTACAATGTCACCATCTTGATATAAATCCGGTAAACTATAAATTTCTTGACTCATGGCTGAGGGAGTGTTTATTCACTGGTGAAAATAATTACTGTGACCCAGCTGAAAATATTTCCTTTTATACGCATAATCCCAAGCACCGCCCCAAAAGACTAAGAGCGGCTCGTAATGATTGGTTGTCACTGTAACTGGGCGGGTCTAAATTGTGTACGAATCGTAACACCTATATTATGGGTCCAAGCTTTGGACGATTAATGGTGTCTTTATATTCTCCGTAGATTTAATGCTCACATCGTGTATTACCCCTGCAGTCTCTACCACGACAATATTTGCATTTGCATCCATACTTTTCTCGGTTTTCCCCAACCCTCCCCTTTATGCAATATTGATCAACCATCACAACAATATTTTATTATTTTGCGGCCATACTAATTGAGTAAATTTTTCGGATGCATGTCGTTACAGGAATATCTTCATCAGAGTCGCTCAGCTCAGTACCGCAGGAAACAAAATTAGCGCAGCTACTCTTTATAATCCTGACGAAACAGCACAGTAACACAAAGATCATTAGAAAATAAGAAATCTAGAAGATTTCTACAAGCAGAATGTGCATTATCATATTTTGCGGCCATACTAATAACAGCTTTCCCAAGATTCCTGACTTGTGGATTTGGTTTTGTGTGTGTGTGTGTGTGTCGTCCTCTCTTTCTCTCTTATTTTATTTTTTGATAATATATATTCCTCGTTCATATTTCTTATACTATTATTATTTTTATTTTTGTTCATTCCATCGTATGTATAGGAGTGTATATTTATATTCTATATATTTCTTCGTCTAAATAAACAGAATGATGTAATGGTGTTTTATTTATTCTTTTATTGATAATATTAGGTTTCGTTTAAATAATTAGTTCTCTTTAAGGAGAAGTAGTCCGCTATAAACAAAACTTTCTGTGTGTGTGTGTGTCGTCCTCTCTTTTGCCTTTGATAAATAAATTAAATTTAAGTTTTTAACTTCAGTAGTAATAATAATAATGGCAGGAATAACATTTGGAGTGAATGGAGATTTTCTCGAGAGAAGGGATGAATTTAAGGCAAAAGGTTCTTTGTGGTTAAGCTTTTAGGCCTTCAAAAAAGCTTCGGGCTAAATATGGTTGAATCTTATCCGTACCTGCCTCCACTCCTATACAGAGGAATGCCAAAAGTAAATGAAATGAGTGAGTTGATATGAGATGAGTCATGAGTGAAATGACATGAAAATGAAATGAAAAGGTTTATTGGCAGACTATAGTCCATATGGCAATAAACACCTTAGTTGAAGTTAGTTAAAATAATTATAGTTTTTCTTATATATAGTGTGTATTTTTTTTTCTGATGCAATTTATTTTTTCAATCACAAGAAAGGAATGTCAAAAGTAAATAGACACAGTTAATATTGGGTTTCGTTTAAATAAATAATTCTTTTAATGAACAATTTTAAGGAGAAAGTCGCGAAAATACAATTTTGTGTGTGTGTGTGTATTTCACCCCTTTGGGGGGAGGTCATCCTCCCTTCTCCCTCCGAAGCTCCCTCCCCCTCTCCCCCTTCATTGCATACCCCTCCCCCTTCATTGCATACCCCTCACTCCTTTACAACATGCCCCCCTTTTCAATATATCCCACCCCCCTTTGCATCATACCCCCGCCCTTCTTTGCAACATTGATCATTATCTCTGCAACATTCTTGCACTCGTCCATTTTTCGCCCATACTACTGATACATTCAGCTGTGCTTCAACCACAGTAGTCATGGTATAGCTATTATAATAATAATAATAATAATGACTGAATACGTCTACATTGTAAGGCGCGTATGCTAAAAAATCTAAGATAATCCACCTCACTACGAGAATGTCTGTATCCTGTACATGTAAGGAAATTAGAAAGTGCCTCTGCAAACGGTTACACAATTTTACACAACGTTCACTGCATTCTCCTTATCTGCGTGTCAGGGTCAAAAAGCGCCACGTCTATGTGTTATTGTGTATATCTTTGTCGACGTGGCGTTGTTTAAGCCAGACACGCAGTTATATTGTGTATATATTTTACTCTGTAAAATACCGGAAAAACAAAGTATGATACCAGCGCGGCCTTTCTGCCTGAATATAATAACAAGGGGCATCTGGTATTCCAAGAAAACAGAGCTAAGCCTAAAGTATATATATATATACACTCGTATATAGGTTAGGTTAACTTAACCAAACCTAAAGTAGTAGTAATTTGATTTTGAGTTTTTTAATTCAAATCCTAACGCGAGTGAAATTCGAAAAAATAATCGTTGTATACCAGGGTTTGTCAATCTTCTGTGGTCACGGACCCCTTTCTAACTCTGGTAATTTACGCGGACCCCCCTCCTTCTCCATAGCGCTAATTTGCTTAACTTTCTAATATAGAAGAAAAAATACAAATTGCGAAAATTAGTGTATGACTAAGACCTGTTTCTGGATAATATTGATGTGCTGATTTCAAAAATCACCTTAGATTTTGTCCATCACATCAGGTTTTCGTGCAATGTGCAATACAATATGCCTATTTTGGGTGATCCATGAAGGGCGCTTATCAAAATTGATGATTTTTGAGACCTGTTAACAGCTGTTTTGCTGTTAAAATTTTATCTGTGGGATACGCAAATCTGTGCATTAAATCTAAAGGTCATGTACACAATATTAAAATCTTGGGTATCTGTGATTTCCCCAGGTGTGAGCGTGACGTCATGATCATGGATTCATTTTTTGCTTATTTAAACACTTTTAATCACTTTATGTGTCAATATTACCATTGTATATTAAAGTGCACTCCCTGCACAATTGTTTACTTTTCCATGCTGATTCTGAGTATGTAAAAAATTATTTTTTGAAAAGAAAAAAAATTGGGCATAACCCTGCCAAAATGCGATATCTCCGTATTTGATTGCTCGAAAACCTGACGTGATAGGCAAAAACTAAGGTGATTTTTTAAAATCAGCACACCAAAGTTACCTAGAAACGTGTTAGAATTAAATCAGCAAAATTGGTGTTGGGCAGTGTTATTTATCGTCACAACAATGAACTTTCACAGTAAAAACTAAAAATCATATAAATATAATACAAATATGAAAACAAAATATTATTTTTGTTCGTGTAGCAATATTTGGAATTCTGTTTGGCGATACCACTGCAGACCGCAGTTTGGGAAACCTTGTAAACGATAAAGGAGATTCTGTAAACATTTTAATGATACCCTATTTACTCTAATGGAAGAGTAAGTGATTAAATATTTGAAAAATCAAAAGATTGAACATGTAGGAACTAGTTTAATTTCAACGATCACCAACAAAAATGTGGGAGGAATTTGCATTCTTATATAATAAATAAATATATATTGGCGTTCATAAATATTTGTACAAAGAAATATTTAAGTTATATTCATCCTTTTGTACCATGCATAGGATAGTTATGAAAAGTTTACCGTTCGTTTGGAAAAATTTAAATAAAGAAGTTCAACTCCAACAAATAATATGTAACATCAAAGAATTTGAGGAAAAATTAAAAAAAAGGTGAAATGCAAAAGTTTTCGGACATTTACTTACAAAATTATTTAATACTTTGTGTCCACCTTTTGCTTGAATGACTTCAATGATTCGTTTTGGGTGTTTTTCTACGAGGTTTCGACATCTCTCAGTTGAAATTTTAGCCCATTCTTCTAAACAAAATTGATGCAGTTCATTCAGATTCGAAGGGTTGTTCTTGTGGACAGTTTTTTTTTTAATGAAACCATAAATTCTGGATTAAATTAAGGTTTGGGCTCTGACTGGGCCACTCGAGGAGCTTAAAATTCTTTTGTTGAAGCTATTTCATGGTGTTCTTACTTTCATGTTTCGGATCATTATCTTGTTAGAGTACCCAATTGTGAACTGAAGGCAATACATTTTATTTCCAAAGTTTCCTGATATTTCTTCGAATTCAAGATCCCATCGATGACAAGTTTTCCTGAACCAGAAGCACTAAAGCCATCTCCAAAGAAGCAAACTACCACCACCATGTTTAACCGTAGGAAGGATGTATTTTTCCTCGAATGCAGTATTTGATTTTCTCCAAACATACCATTGCTCGTTGTTCCCAAATAATTTAATTTTGGTCTCGTCTGATCAGACAACTTCCAGAATGAAAATCCATCATTTTGATGATCTTTATCATACTCTAAACGAGCTTCTTTGTGCGCTTTCCGTAACAGAGGTTTTCTTCGTGTAACTCTTCCATGCAGACCATTCTTTCTCAATGTACGACGTACAGCAGAGGGATAAACATCTTAGTCTTAATGTTTGGCAAATATCACCTGCAGTTACTCGTAGATTCGCAGCAGCCATTCTTTCAATCCGTCTAGCTGTACGTTCTGAAATCTTGCAGTCTTCCACACTTTGGTAGAGTTTTGATTGTTCTAAAGCCTTTCCACTTCTTTATAACTGCGGCAACCGTCGTAAATGGAATTCGAAGTTCTCCGATCTTCTTGTAACTTTCCAGACTCGTGTGCACCAATAGCAGATCTTTTAAGATCTGTAGGCAGCTCTTTCCCACAACGACCCATTGCTTACTAATGGCTTGTACAGTCATCCGTCTTCTATGAAGATTCAGAGAGGAAATTCTAGAATTCATAATTGCCAACAGTCTCTAACCCAGTGTTTCTCAGCTGGACTTTTCTCACGACTCCTGTCAGGGTCTTAGGTCGACGTTATCATCCTACAGGGGTAAATTCACGAAGCGGGTTTTCTTTTGTGCACAAATCACTACTACAGGGGTAAACAAACTACGACCCAGGGGGTCACAACCCACCGTTTGAGAAACTGCTCTAACCAATAAACAACCAACTACTGATAAATTTTTTAAATTTTTCAAACTTAAGGAGGACACACAAGGTATTAAATGATTTTGTAAATAAATGTACAAAAATGTTTGCATTTTAACTTCTTTTTTTTACTTTCCTCAAACTCCTTATATGTTGGAGTTGAACTAATTTTTTTTACTTGCTAAATTTTTCTAAATGGTAAACTTTTCGTAACTGTCCTGTGCATGGTACAAAAGATAAGGATGAATATAACAACTATTTCTCTGTACGAATAGTTATGAGCGCCACTGTACCTTCAACTGATTTTTTTTATGAAACAACAAAGGTTTAATATTTAATCATATGTTTGTTCACAAAATTAATTAAGTTATACTTACGTTATACAAATATTAAAGGGAAATAGACCATGATCAGAAATCAAATAGGTCTAAGGAAACGGGAATAAGGCCTTGGACCTGAATAGGCCTAGGTAGAACGGTACTGTTATTCTTCAAGGATCACCAGGGAGGTTAATTGAATGAATTCACTGGCCTAAATTTCTCTTAAAAGTATGCCCCGTTTCCCACGGTCTCGAGTGAAAATATTAAAATAAAAATGACAAGGGAGGACAAATAAGATCTTCTGGTGGACTGCTCTCGACTGACTTCCTCTGCTTGACTCTCTGACTGACTGATGACTCTCGATCTGACACTCTCTAACTCATTGCCCCTCGATCTGTGCTGCGCTCTCTTTTTCCCTTCTGTTTCGAGAATTCGGATTTTCATCTCGGTTTGGGAAAACAGAATCTGGGTCTTTTTTTCGCTTGATCCTGGGACTTCCAAATAATTTTAAGTACATTATATCATATTATGAGTTTCACAAATTCTTAATTGTTTTATATTATGTAATTAACTTGTTACCTGTTTGAAAATATAAAATTATTTAATTATATATTCCAAGTACTGTTTGAATACTAAGATTACTTACGAATACATGATTTGTTGAAATGAAGGTATGACATCATGTGAATTATTCTCTCACCCCAGTGGTTGAACAAAATAACGTCACGTGTTCAAGTACAAACACGTTGAGGCCTGTTTGAATGTTTTCGTGCAGGCAGTCACGAAACCTTTTCTGGAATTTACCTGAGGCCTACTTGGAATGTATATCCTAACTAACTTATGTTTTTCATTTATGTTAAAAATTGTACTGTATTTTATATTATTAACCCTTTCATACCTGATTTTCGTTTACTTTTCATGCCACAAAAAAAACACTTGTTATATCTCCAGAATGACTAAAATCTCATAAAATTTGATGGTCTCATTTGCGCCCATACGGCACGAAAGGGTTAAGTCCCCAATTTTGCAATCACAACATTTGCAAATGAGGAGGGATGCTACAGTAGGATCGACCGCAGGTCGATTCTGAACCATCATTCGAAGAAAAATTATGAAGTATCATAAGGTAAGGCGTGTATATATATATATATATATATATATATATATATATATATATATATACACACACACACACATTTTAACTGCAAACAACACACAGTATAAGTAATGTAAAGAACGACGCTTGTGTAGAAGAGCGTTCCGCACAAGATGAGGAGAGAGAACGAACATAAAAAATGAGATACCTCCCGGGAATCGAACCCGGGATCATCCGATTGCCGGTCAGATATGCTATCCACTACACCAAGGACCTCGATCAATCAGAAGTCGTAATTCTCCTACATACGAGCAGAAACCAATGCCCTGAGTGGGCACCTTCGCATGCCGTACATATATACTTTTAACTGCAAACAACACAGAGTATAATTAATGTAAAGAAGACGCTTGTGTAGAAGAGCGTTCCGCACAAGATGAGGAGGGAGAACGAACAAATGAAAATGAGGTACCTCCCGGGAATCGAACCCGGGATCATCCGATTGCCGGTCAGATTTGCTATCCACTACACCAAGGACCTCGATCAATCAGAAGTCGTAATTCTACATACGAGCAGAAACCAATTCCCTGAGGGAGCACCTTCGCATGCCGTACATGTGCCTTGGTGTAGTGGATAGCATATCTGACCGGCAATCGGATGATCCCGGGTTCGATTCCTGGGAGGTACCTCATTTTTCATTTGTTCGTTCTCCCTCCTCATCTTGTGCGGAACGCTCTTCTACACAAGCGTCGTTCTTTACATATATATATATATATATAATATATGTATATATGTATATACAGGGTGTCCGAGAATTATCTGTACAATCTTTGGCTGTTATTAAAAGTCAACCATGAAGTGTAGAAATTCCAGTGTTGTCCCATTTTACAGAGAATCTCATTAAGTTTTTTCTGATACCAAGTTTTGACAAGTTTTTTAGAAATTCTAGTGTGTCCGAACATTTCATCTTTTAATAAAATTCTTGATAACACACGTAAAATTCTTAAACAAGATTATTTAGAATCTGTATTTTCAAAAGTTTCTTTTATTAAAGTAACGTTGTTACAAACATTCGATATGTGCACCATTAGTGATTCGCAAAACATCCAATCGATACTCCAAATGTTGCCATGTACGCTGCAGCATATCCACATCAATTCGCTCAATAGCAGCTGTGATTCTTGCTTTTAAATCATCAATGTCTGTCACCCGCGTACATTTCTAAAAAACTTGTCAAAACGTGGTATCACAAAAAACTTAATGAGATTCTCTGTAAAATGGGACAACACTGGAATTTCTACACTTCATGGTTGACTTTTAATAACAGCCAAAAATTGTACAGATAATTCTCGGACACCCTGTATATATATATACTGAGCGACAGAAAAATCGGCCCACTTGCAATATCGCGAAAAGCAAAAAAAGTGGGCAAGCTTCTGTTTATAAAAGTTCTAAAATTCGAAAATATATGTAGTCTATGAGGCAACCAAATAACGAGACAAAACGTCAGCTGCGAATACACTACCTGTAACGAATTTTTGACTTCTTTTAAGAATTCGACAGTCTGACATTCGGTTGATCTTAGACTGCTAGTGCCACTTTTTTCTTCCACCAGTGGGAGTAGGCATTTGCGTTTAGTAACAGATAGACTTCTAATTCTTTTGGGTTTCAGAATTGGACATTTACAATGGATTTGAGTGCCGTGAACGTCGCAAGAGTCGTCGCCCTAATTGAAGAAGGTCGGAGCCAGCGTTACGTCGCCGATGCGCTAGGAATTATAAGAACAACGGCTCGACGTTTCTACCAACATTATGTGGAGACAGGAGAGTACACCCGAAGACCATGATCTGGAAGATCGCGCTGCACATCTGCCCGTGACGATCGTTTCATCGTCTTGAGTGTTTTGCGAGATCGTCGCTTGACTGCCACAAACGTCCGCAATTAGCTGGAAACGTCTCGAGACGTCAGTGTATCGGAGCGAACCGTTAGAAAGAGACTTATGGAAAGTGACTTACATGTTAGACGTCCAGCAATAGGCTCGGAATTGCTCCACACCACCGCAATGCTCGTCTTGCTTTCGCTCGTGAGCATGTCAATTGGACTATGGTCCAATGGGGACGAGTATTATTCACTGACAAATCAAGATTTAATCTTCGAACATCCGATGGACGGGAAAGAGTGTGGAGAAGAACAGGAGAAAGATTCGCCCCGTGCACTTTTACGAAGAGGGTTGCTTTTGGAGGAGGCTCAGTCATAGTTTGGGGTGGTATCACTTCAAACTCGTGCAAAGAGCTCGTCGTCGTCGTTATTGGTGGTGGGTCATTGACGTCCGCAAGATACTTGGAAGAGATCTTGCTGGAGCATGTGGTTCCTTTTTCTCCTTTCGTTGGCGAAGACTTCCTTCTACAGCACGATAACGGTAGACCCCATGCGGCAAGAGCCGTTAGCGATTTCCTTGACGAAGCTGGAATTCGTCGAATCGAGTGGCCTTCCCGAAGTCCGGACCTGAACCCCATAGAACATCTCTGGGACACGATAGGATGGGTCTAGGGCTCGTCTAGTAGCCCCTAACACACTACAGGAGCTACAACAAGCTTT
Organism: Bathynomus jamesi; assembly: GCA_023014485.1. Lineage (NCBI taxonomy): Eukaryota > Metazoa > Arthropoda > Malacostraca > Isopoda > Cirolanidae > Bathynomus > Bathynomus jamesi. The sequence goes on along the minus strand of JAJOZX010000461.1, from coordinate 335,673 downwards.
AACTGAAGAGTGGGAAGGAATCCCACAGGATGTGATCGCCAATCTCATTCATGGGATGAATTGACGAATGGCTGCAGTCATTCAAGCTAGGGGAGACAACATCTCTTATTAACCCTGGATCACAAGTTGTTGTTTTTTTTTTTTCAATTTTTTGTTTTTGCCGAAATCTGTTTTTTTAGTTACAACTTTTTGTACAGTATTTTTTGATAAATTGTATTAAGCAGGTGTTTGAAGATTTTTTAATATCCTCATAGACTAAATTTTTGAATTTTAAAACTTTTATAAACAGAAGCTTGCCCAGTTTTTTTGCTTTTCGCGATATTCCAAGTGGGCCGATTTTTCTGCTGCTCAGAACATATATATATATATATATATATATATATATATATATATATATTATATATATATACAGGGTGTCCCATAAGTCCGGCATCATAGGAGAAATTCATATTTTTCTATTTCTACAAACCATAATCCATATTTTTCTCTTTCTACAAGTCATAATGTCTGTGAGCAAGGAAGAACGAATCCAGATAATTCTACTCATAGGAAATCGGAGTCAAAGAGAGGCCGCTGCTGAATTTAACAGACTGCATCCAGACCGCGAGCCAATAACAGAGTTGTGTTAGCAGACTTGTTGCAAAGTTTAAGAAACAGGATCCATAGAAGATAAACCACGCAGTGGACCTTCAAGGAGGTCCACTGACGATGATACAGCGACTGCTATCCTGGCTCATTTTAACAGAAGTCCCAATAAGTCTCTTCGGCGATTGTCCGCCGAGACAGAAGTGTCGAAAAGTAGCATCCATCGCATTCTTCAGGCTCACAAATGACATCCATATAAACTTCAGATCCTACACAAATTAAGCGAAGATGATCCCGACCGGCGGATGGAATTTTGTGAATGGGCTACGGAACAATACATATTGAGCACGTTCTGTAAATAAAAGCTTTTGTTTTACCTTTTTTTATTATTTTTCCTATGATGCTGGACTTATGGGACACCCTATATATATATATATATATACTGTATATATATATATATATATATATATATATATATATATACGAGGGTGAGCTGAAAAGTAATGCCTCCACTTAAATAATTTTGGATTATGTATAGGTATCCAGATAAAAGCGGTTTTGTGTTGTAACTTGATATCCCAACCGCATTCCAGATTGTGTAGAGGTAACCGGTTTTTTGTTATAGCCTAATATAGCGTACACTCATGCCACACGTTGGTTCAGTATCGATTTACAATGGAAAGGAGTAAAGACGTTCGCTTCAAGCAACGTGCTGTAATTAAATTTTTGACTGCGGAAAGTGTTGCTCCCATAGACATTCATCGGCGAATGCAAGCTGTGTACGGAAAACATTGTGTTGATGTGAGTACCGGTCGACGTTGGGCGAGGCAGTGTAAAGGAGAAGCAGGGCAAGAAGATTTGCGAGACAAATTGCGAAGTGGAAGGCCTGTAACGGCAACCGACGAGTCTCATCGGAACTATGTTTACGAATTGATTCGTAGAAATCGTCGCTTTAAACAAAATTAAATTGCTGCAATGCTCGGTATCTCCAAAGAGCGAGTGGGACACATTATCAGTATTCTCAGTTACCAAAAGGTCTGCGCCAGATGGGTGCCTCGCATGCTCACTGTCGAGATGAAAACTGAGAGACTACGCATTTGCCAAGAAAATCTGCAGCGCTTCGAAAATGAAGATGAATTTCTGCACAGTATTGTGACGAGACGAGACGTGGGTCCACCATCATGATCCTGAAAATAAACGGCAATCCATGGAATATTGGCACAAAAATTTACCGCAACCAAAAAAATTCAAAGTTAAAAAATCGGCTGGAAAAGTGGTGATGACTGTTTTTTGGGATATCAATGGTGGTGGTCTCGAAGACTTTACGGAAAGAGGGACAGCAATCAACTCCGCGAGTCCGCATGTTATATTGAAACTGAAGAAGTTGAAAAAACGGATCAGGAGGGTTCGCATCCACAAAAACGCAGTCATTGTTCACCATGACAACGCACGGCCTCACACCAGTGTTCAAACGCGAGAAGCAATTGAGGATCTGCAATTCACCGTCTTGCCGCATCCACCATATAGCCCCGATTTAGCACCTTGTGATTTTCACCTCTTTCCTAAACTTGAAGAACATCGTGGAAATCGCTACGAGTCTGACGTTAAGGTCGCTGTGAAATTTTGGTTTCGTAGTCAAAGCTCTGAGTTTTACCGGGATGGATTTCAAAAACTCGTTTATCGTTGGCGTAAATGTATCGAGGTAGGGGGTGATTTTACAGAAAAGTAAATGTATCGTTTTGAAGAATAAACTCTATGGTACATTTTTCCTGCCCAGTGTGACGGTTACACGTGTTTTGTTGGAAAGTCCGAATAAAAGTGATATTACATTAAAAATCCTGCAGTTAATCCTTTTTAAGTAGTGTCAATTATTGAGTGAATATTCAATGAACACAGTCGTATGACTATTTAAGTGGTGAAATAAAGGCGTTTGTTGAAATAAAGCTAAATAAAATTAAAGCAACTTAATCTGTATAATCTATTCGGAGTGTTTTCTCTCGGAGGAAATCTAACTGCCCATCGAAAGGCAATATCCCTCAGTTATCCCCCGCGGTATACTCCAGGGCACCCATCAGTGAGCATCTACAGCGTGCCACATCCCCCATCCCCCACCCCACGGAATAACGAAAAAACTTTACCTCCTTCATTTCTAAAGTCGAGTCAAATACCTCACTTAATAAATTACCCTTTTGAGTTAATATTTCGAGCCACAATCATTTACATACCATTAGAAACATGGCAATGATAAATCAATTCGTACAACCCTGTGGATATTGTAAAAAAGAAACATCAATCAAAGTCGATTCGCTACGATCTTTGCCAGACCTTAGTCGAATTTCAATGCCTGAAATGGAGCGACGAAGAAATCTCTCATAACAGGCGCTAAACAAGTGAACGGAATCAAGTATTGCAAAAACTGCGTAATCAAAATAAACTCGTTTACGGTTTTTAACGCAGAACGAGACTTGGAGATTCAACCAAAATCAGCAAGGATTTCGATCAGGAAGATCATGCCTATCACAACTTATAGAGCATTATAACAATGTCCTAGATGCACTTGAAGGCAATGAATACTATGATGTCATATACACAGATTTTGCTAAAGCTATCGACAAATGCGATCATGGTATAATAGAACATAAAATGAAACATATGGGAATAACAGGCAAAGTGGGAAAATGGATCTACAACTTCCTCAGAAAACGACTACAGGTGATCAAAATTCAAGGTATATCATCATCAGAATCAGAAGTACGCAGCTCAGTACAGGGACGTAGCCAAGAGAGGGGGCGACGGAGGCGGTCGCCCCCCCCATTAGAAAGTCCAGGAAGAAATCTGCGGTAATTACAACGAAGGTTTACCGCCAAACTATAAATTTAACAATTTGGTATCTATATATAATGGAAGGAGTATATATATATATATATATATATTATTTATTTAAGCTATATTTTGCGTCGTTTTTTAAACACGTTCAAACATGTTTGGACGTGTCTAAACACATTATACTGAACTACTGAAATATGAAGCGCGGGGAAACTGAACACGGCTCGGCGCCAGTTAGTTTTGCATGCATTGTAACGTAGTACAGTGTGACGAGTGGGGCGTGTTGCATCATTGCATGTTGGTCAAGCTTCGTTAATTCGTTATACAGTACTACGATGGATATACGAAAATATTTCAAAAGAAAACCAGTTGAGTCGGTTGAAGAATACAATGAAAGTGATACAGCATCATAACGTTCATCATAACTTTGCACTCAGCCGCTGTCGTGACGTCGAAGCTCCGACCTATTGCTGCAAAACTATAACTGACGAACCAAGTAAACACATGTCTATGTAGTTTAATAAGTTTCAAATATTAATAGCTTCCATTTATGCTGCTGGTCATATATAGTCATAATTAGTCATATATAGCATTAGTCGACTATTATTTGATGCACATCGATATTTGATGCATTTCCAGGACATGCTTGGTGCCTTCAAGCTCGTTCACTCAGTTCTTCAAGTACTGCAGACATGCCGAGAAAATGTTGTGGAAGTGTTCTCTGATGTCATAGAAGGTTCCTACAAGTGGTGTGACACCAGTGTCACTCCCAGATGGTCTGAGAGGCAACAACATCGCTCCAATTTATCAGCAAAGAACCCTGAGGTTTACTATAGAATCTCTCTTTTCTTGCCTTTCTTGGACAGTACAATACAAAATCTAGAACGTCGCTTCTCGTCTCATAATACGCAAGCCATGGGTTTGAGCTTTCTACTCCCTGCCTGCATTAATTACTCCCGAGAAGCTACTGCACAGCACAAGAAAATAGAAGAAGCATGCGAGTTTTGGAAAGCTATATTGCCACATCAAAACGAATTGGCACAGAAAGCCCTTTGTGAGTGGCCCTCCGATGCACTTTTGGCTATAGAGAAATGCTATAGTATTGCGTTCCCAATCGTCCATCGACTACTGCAGATTTTCGCTGTTCAACCTGTTTCCACAGCTGCGCCAGAGCGTTCATTTTCAAACCTTCGCAGGTTGAAGACATGGCTACGAAATAGAACGAGTGAAGATCGTTTGACAGGATTAACTTTAATTGCCATGGAGAGAGACAAGCTAACTCTAGATCAGGGGTCACCAACCTTTTTTTTGTTCACCGCCCACTTTTACGATTTTTTGAAAATTAAAAAAGCTTATCGCCCACCTTAGATCAAAAAGAATAAATCAACATAATCGATAAAATAAATAATGAAATAAATATTTAATTACCTTTAATGTGAGCCCACTAGTGGGCGCTACCGCCCAGGTTGGTGACCCCTGCTCTGGATGATGCGTCCGAAATATTGAATAGATTTGCGAGAAAAAAGGCGAGACGACTCAATTTGTTACTGGAATAAAACGGACGGTGGGCGGTAATGTGATTTTGTGGTGTACCTATATGTAAATTGCCTATTTACTAAAGTATTCGATTTTGATTTAGTAAAGTAATTGCGTATTTGATAAAGTACATATTTTTGGTCAAGTAGCCCCTAAATTATTTTCTCATGCGATTATCCTGTTTAAAATTTTATATATGTTAAACAGATGTGCATTTTAAATGCAAAAAACTTCACTTTTTCTACGTGAAGTTCAAAATATGATAATAAAAACCCACTCTAATAGACAGAGTTTATTTCCACAACAGTTTCGATGCCCACTGGCATCCTCTTTCTGTATCCACCCGAAGAGGATGCCAGTGGGCATCGAAACTGTTGTGGAAATAAACTATGTCTATTAGAGTGGGTTTTTATTATCATAGATCTGCATTTCTTGTCTCAACTGATCTAGCTTTTTCTGCATCCGTTTGACTTGCCTTATACGTGAGAGTTTCATTTGGATCTCTTCTAATGATTTCGTTATTCATAGATATGTTATACTGTTAAACGTGTATACACTAAATAATTGTATGCATGAAATCAATAAATGTGTCAATAAAATATGAAAATTATAGGATCAATACCTGATTTAAAATTTTGGAAAATACAAGCAATTGCATCATAATATAGCTTAAAATGCACCAATGTGACTGTCCTATCCAAACTTTTGTTGGAAAGGGTACATATTTCATGTGGATGGCTGTATAGTGGCTGTTCAAAAATGGCAGTTGCACTGACATTTTCAGACAGTTTTTACACAAAATAAGCTTAAAATGCGCTGGCTTACCGGGGTCCGCCCTGGACGCTGCTGGGGGAGCCTCCAGCTCTATCCCAGACCCCTTAACTGTATGGGCTCGCCCGATTCACCACGGAATCTGACGAACGTAGCTCAAGTTCGCCCCCTCCTCCTTTGGACTTTCCTGGCTACGTCCCCGGCTCAGTACCACAAGGTACAGTGCTGGCCCCACTCCTGTTCATTATCATCCTAACAGACATAGACAGTGGAGTAAACAGCAACAGTATAGTAACATCGTTTGCGGACGATACAAAGATCAGCAGAAAAATCAGCGATGCAAGCGAAGTGGAGGCCTTGGAAAGGGACACGAACAAAAAATACAAATGGTCAGAAGACAACAATATGACATTTAACACCGAGAAATTTCAGCTCTTGAGATATGGTAGAAATGAGGAACTTAGACTGCATATTGTGCCCCAGATAGACAGGAAATTCAGAGAAGCACGAAAGCGCTCGACTTAGGGTAATAATGACCGATGATGGCAAATTCGAGACACAAAATCAGATAGCAATAAACAAAGCAAAAAGAGTCGCGGGACAGGTACTAAGAACGTTCGAAAGGAGGGACAAGACAGTAATGATTCCCCTGCTGAGAACACTGATCATACCAAAGCTTGAATACTGCTCAGTTTTGACGTCCCTATATAAAAAGGAATAAATTAATAAACTAGAAGAAACGCACAGACATTTCACAGCGAAGATTGATGGCTGCAAAGAACTCAACTACTGGGAAAGACTACATAAACTAAATTTGTATTCCCTGGAAAGAAGAAGAGAGGTATACCATAATCTACATATGGAAAATGATTGAAAAACTGGTACCAAACCTCAAACTAAACCCAATTTACATCCAAACAACGCTGGAAAATAGGAAAGGCAAAATGTGTAGTGTTCCTAAATTAAAGGCCCGACAAGAACCTCCTCAACTCTGAAGGAAAATAGCTTGGTTGTCAGGGGGCCAAAATTTTTCAACCAGCTTCTAAAGGAAACGTTACAATGGTCAAAGTTAAAGTAAAGTCTTCAAGAGAAGACTAGATGCCTGACTCAGGACGGTACCAGATGAGCCGGGTGTACCTGGCTATGTACGGTGGAGAGCTCGAGAGCAACTCGCTCCTCCACCAAGCCAGGCCTAGAGGCGGGGCCACCAGCTTCACCTTCGTGTGAAGAAACACCGACGCACGGAACCCTAACGAGGTTAACAAGGTACATATCTGCTTTTGTTTCGATGAAATCCTTCAACCCGTTTAAAATTTATTTGAGTGGAGGCATTACTTTTCAGCCCACCCTCGTATATATGTATACATATATCGGGTCGGCAAAAAAAAAGGGAGACCTCGAACTTTGGCTGTAAAATCCAAAGTTATGGTCAGATCAATATTTTTTCACACCCCACAGCTAAGTAAATTTCCTGTACGGTGAGCGTATTTCAAAGTAAAATACTGAAAATTACGGACAATGAATATGAGTCGTACTACTATTTTGAATATGATAAATCAGGGAATTGTTTCTTTCACCAGTGAACAGTAACAGTAAAAAACAGTTAAATCAACCATAATACATCGTTATATATTTATTTTGCATGACACTCATTCTAAATGGTAATTGAACCATGCTTATATTTCTTGCAGCCACCTGATATCGTTGTTACTTAACAGCTTGGATTGGTCGTTTCAAACTTCTTTTTCTGTGGATGTTTAGTACATTGACCCTGAAAAAAGATAAAGAAAATTCTTTATTCATGAAATAATCGTTACATTGATATTAAGATGAGACGTACAAGTTGTGGAGCATATATTTATTTTTTATTTATTTTGCGACAAATTAACTTTCCAGCTTTCGGCTTGTTTTATCATCTTCATAACTTGATCTTGTACCTTTACTCTATGTATGGACAGGACAATTGACTGCAAAAGAAAGATAAATACTTTTCTTTAGGTTGAAACGCAATGTTTATGAAAAATTGGGTTGGAAATGTTGCATAATATATATATATCGAAAATTGGAACGCCTTGTTAATTAAAAACTGTAAGAATGAAATAACTGCACCCCAAATTGGAGAAGATCCCTGGACACAGGAGAAATATCGAGCATCCTGAAAAGGAGCGAACATTGTCCCTACATATAAAGGAGGGGATAAGTCTCGAGCAAAGAACTATAGAAAAGTGTGATCATAGTATGATAACATAAAATGAAACATATGGGAATAACGGGCAAAGTGGGAAAGTAGATCCACAACTTCAGAAAACGTCAGTAAGTAGTAAAAATTCAAGGTAAAATTCATCATCAGAATCGGAAGTAGGCAGCTCAATACCACAAGGAACAGTATTCGCCCCACTCCTATTCATTATCATGCTAACAAACGTAGATAATGGAGTAACCAACAACAGTATAGTAACATCCTTTTCTGATGATTCAAAAATCAGCAAGGTGTAGGCTCTGCGGAGGTACACAAACAGAATATACAGATAGTCAGAAGACAACTTGAAATTTAACACTGAGAAATTTCAGCTCTTGAGATATGGAGGAAATGAGTAAGTAAAAGCGGACAACATATTATGCCCCACCATATTATGAGGGCTGCAAAGAACTCAACTACTGGGAAAGACTTCGTAAATTAAATCTATATTCGCTGGAAGGGAGAAGAAGAGAGGTACACCATAATATACACATGAAAAATAATAGAAAAACTGGTAACTAACCTCAGACTGAACCCAGTAATCATCCAAACAACACTGGAAAATAGGAAAGTTAGTATATGTAGTGTTCCCAAACTAAAGGCCCGACAAGGGACACCCTCACCTCTAAAGGAAAATAGCTTGGTTGTCAGGGGGCCAAAACTATTTAACCAGCTTCCAAAGATATCAGGAACTGGTGTCAAAGTTGAAGTACTCAAAAGAAGAATAGACGCCTGAGTCAGGACGGTACCGGATAAGCCGGGTGTGCCTGGCTATGTGCGATGGAGATCGCAAGAGAGCAACTCTCTTCTCCACCAGGCCAAGCCTGGAAGTGGGTTCACCAGCTTCACCTTCGTGTGAAGAGAGAGCGACGCACAGAACAGCTACAAAGTTTATATATATATATATAAAACCCTCCTTGGTTTTGCTTCCGCCCGAATTGTGCATTCTGACGAAGGTCAAGTTTGTCACTCCACCTTAGACCCACAGTTTAACGTGGAGTCCGAACCACGCCCCACTAGCAGCCCAGTGTCTTAACCACTAGGCTATCTGGGGTATCCATTTATCTACCAAACAATTTTTTTATTGTGTGGAAGGATGAACAACTGGGTTTTGCTGCGCGCCGGCTGCCGTCACCGGGTCTCGATCACGGGGCCGATGGATTCGTAGTCAGCGACGCTGTCCACTACACCATCGAGGCGCATATATATATATATATATATATATATATATATATATAAAGGGTGATCCAGAGAAATTGGACCCAAAAGAAACCCCTGTAACTCTTAAAGTATAAGTCCTTTAATAAAATCATACGCATCATTCGAAAGAGGATAGTTACCAGTTTGTACAGGATTGTATAGGTTTTGACAATACAAGACAAGATAAGAAACAAAACAAAATAAAAGTGTTAGTTAAAACTAACCCTTCAAGATGACTGCATGGACTGTGGAACAGCTGCGTTTCATAACTGAGCAATATTATGAGCATGGAAGAAGTGTAGTTTCAGCTCAAAGATCTTTCAAGACAAATTTTCAGATGTCAAAATCACCTTCTAAGAGCTGAAACTACACTTCTTCCATGCTCATAATATTGCTCAGTTATGAAACGCAGCTGTTCCACAGTCCATGCAGTCATCTTGAAGGGTTAGTTTTAACTAACACTTTTATTTTGTTTTGTATCTTATCTTGTCTTGTATTGTCAAAACCTATACAATCCTGTACAAACTTGTAACTATCCTCTTTCGAATGATGCGTATGATTTTATAAAAGGACTTATACTTTAAGAGTTACAGGGGTTTCTTTTGGGTCCCATTTCTCTGGATCACCCTATATATATATATATATATATATATATATATATATATATATATATATATATATTAGTGGTGGACCGGATATTCGCATCCGCACTTCTGACTGCGGATGTTATGCGGATATTACCTCTAATAAATTATGCAATTTACAATTAAAGTAGCTTATAATGCCCAGTCATGCACATTTCATGTAAAGTATTAATTATTAATGAACAAACAAATATATAAACCTCAAAATATAAATATCTAGTAACACAGAAAATTCAATGAAACTTGTTTCATTCAATTTTCTGTGGCTGAAACTCTTGAGAAAGTTATTATTTTTATCATAATGAAAATATTAATTTTCATTCTTATGTATTACCTGCCATAATAGTAATATCACGAAATTTGAAAAATTATGTCATATATTCATAATTCTATATTATATTGATAGATTAACTAAATATCCGCATCCGCGGATATTGAAATTAAAAATCCGCATCCGCAGATGTTGAAAAGCTGACATCCGGTCCACCACTAATATATATATATATATAATCTTACCATGGTTAAATTTTCCATGAACTCATCTCCAACCATGCATGACTTTGATACCGGAGAACAATGTGGAGTATTATTTTAATTTTTATGCAAAATTTGAGTAACAAGTAGAATGCTTCTTGTGTTACAGTACAATGAGGGTGTACAATCAATCTGTCTTCCTCTCGGTCGGAAGATAAAGGCATTGTTCAATGTGAATTGTTACATGAAGTGCAAGTCGTAGAAGGAGTGCCAAACGGCATTCAGGAAGGAATTTGGAACCAACACCAAATAAGAGCTCAATTTGGCAGGTGAAATTTTTTTGAAAAAAAAGCGTTTGTTTGTGATCATGGCAAACGTGGATGAGGGCGTAAGCCTATCATGTTAATTTTTTTTATATATAAAAATTTGAAAATGATATTGACCACTGATCTGGATTTTGAACAAAGAGTCGTGCATGGTTGGAGTTTATTTAATGGGAAATGAACGCACGTTTAACGAGTTGCATTAATAAAAGACCGTGGATCTATTACTGAGCCAAATTAAATTTAGCTTCTCGTAACCGAAGTAAATTTTGTACATTTAATTAATGCGTAGTCGAAACAAAAGAAAAAAATGAATATCCAATAACTTTTACGCAGGCCTCATAAATGGGTATCGAACACACCTTGGCATAAGAGGGAAGAGTCTTTGTATTATGGTAGCCTTGTTCAATAATATTCACTTAACGTTTCATTTAGAGCCGCGGAAAATAGAAGTAGTCTTCCTTTTGATAATCACGGAGTTTATGTGAGGGCTTCTCGGGGCCCAGGGATAAATTTGCAGACACCTTCTTTCTTAACGGTATGGTAAGGTGGTACAATCCTTTTATTGTATATGGAAAGAAAATACTTTGCTAAAGCAGTGCGAGGAAGTGATTCTCGAGATGGGTTTGCGGTTTGTATTCAGTAGGTACTTCAGTGTTCCTGAGGATGTCATTAGACGAAAGCGCTTGAGCACCATTTTGTGTTTCCTTTCCTTCGTGGTTTTATTCATCATAAATATTTTTCACGTGTTACTTTCGTGAAATAATTTTCATATATATATATTTACAGGGTGTCCCAAAAAAATGTACTCACACTTTGAATGACAATAAATGCAGTGTTTATTGACATAGATACAAGTCTAATAGGTTAAATTAAAGAACATTACATTAAATTAAAGAAAATTAAATGAAATTAAAGAAAAGTTTAGTCTTTTCCCCCTAGTCTAGTCTACTCATTCCTGCGTGTTCGCAAATGTTCAAACTGATGACCACCATTTTCCAGACACAGCTGATAACGCGGACCAATGGATTCGATAACATTACGAATCATTTCATTTGGAATTGCGAGACATTGTCTTTCAATTTCCTCTTTCAACTCATCGACTGTCGTAGGTTTTGCGGCGTAAACCTTATCTTTCACATATCCCCATAAAAAAAAGTCCATTGGTGTGAGGTCTGGTGAACGTGCAGGGAATTCAACGCAACCTCTGCGCCCAATCCATGTGTTCGGATGAGTTGCATCGAGATAGGCCCTTACATCACGATGGTAGTGGGGAGGTGCTCCATCTTGCTGGAAGTAACTCTCTTCGTCACCAAACATCTCTTCAATGCATGGACCGACGGATTCCTGCAGTAAGTTTAGGTAAACGGCACCAGTGACAGTTTGGTCAAAAAAGAATGGTCCTACGATGCCCAATGCTGATATCCCACACCACACTGTAACCCCTGGTAAGTTCAAATGTTGTTCCAAAGTAACATGCGGATTTTGAGGAGCCCAGTAGGTGCAATTATGTCGATTAATTGAGCCATTTAACTTAAAGGAGGCCTCATCGCTCCAGACAATTTTGTCTGGAAACGCTGTATCTTCCGCGCTTTTGTCCAGGTACCATTCACAAAATCCAACTCTCCGGTCAGGATCATCTTCATTGAGAGCGTGGATTAATGTTGGAATGTAACTTTTCCAATGGACTCGTTTCAAAATGCGATGGACGCTCGATTTTGGGATTCCTATCTCACGAGCCGATTGTCGTATGGATTTCTTTGGGGATCGGAGGAGGGTTTCCAGCATTTGTTCTTCTCTTGCGGGGCTGGTGGATGTCCGTGGTCTTCCAGAACGTTGCTTGTGGACGTCCTGAACAGTTCCATCTGCTTCAAACTTATCTCTGATACGAGCAATGGTGCGTCGCGTTGGTGGATCTCTGTGAAACTGTCTTCTAAATTGTCTTTGCACTTCCGTGACGTTTTCGTACTTCCAGTAGCACTTTATGACAAATTTTCTTTCTTCAAAAGTTAGTCGTACGTCTGCCATTATATTCACGTTAGTATGGCCTGAAACAAATAAAATTATATGAGTAAAGGGCTGTCTAAGAGTGAGTACATTTTTTTGGGACACCCTGTATATATATAATATTTGTAGCATGTTTTCAGGTTGACTAATAAAATTAGAAAAAACTCTCGTACTTCAGTAATATAACTGGCGCCAGAGTACATGGAGCTATGTGCTCCACCTCCTCAGTTTGTATGTATGTGTTGGAAGATGATTTTATATGATTTTAATTAGAGTTGTATATGAGAAGGGAGTGTTATAAAGGTGTTTTTCATTTTAAGGCGAAACACGATCAGATTTTTGTTAACGTTTCATAAAGTTCTTAAATTTAGATGGTTGTTTTCTTATTAAATTTGTTCTTTGCGTTAATGTAAACGAAAGAGGTTCCGTCTCGGACGGATTTTTGTATTCTTTGTTTACTGAAGGAGTCGTGAACGCAAATAACACTTTTCTTTTACGCCTTTCTATTATTATTACTATTATTATTGATTTTTATCATTGTATATATATATATGAGTATGAACAAGAGTATGTGTGTGTGTACGTAGGTATTCTGTACGTACGTGCCAATAGCTTACACTACGACCTTGTGACACCTGGTGTCGTTCGTCAGTCACTAGTGGCGCCTGGCATCAGTGCCACGGGGCAATTGCAGCATCAAAATGCAATGCCACTATTCATTGCAAGGTTGAATTACTCATCGATTCGTTCTATTGCAATCAACATTGCAATAATTGATTAAGTTTGTGTTGGTGTGATAATTATGTATTGTGAGTTTAAGGATCATTGAAAATGTGTATTTATACGTTGGTTTTATTTGTTTTATTTTTAACTTTAGAACGGTTCTATTTTATCTCGTATTTTACATCAAATAAATAGGATTAGCATTTTTCTTATATACACATACATGCTTGGGTGACCTTAACACTTTTTCCTACGTCACTAGAAAGTTAAACAAATTCTCATTTTAATGATTCGTTTGAACTTGTAATATATATAATATATATATATATATATATATATATATATATATATATATATATATATGTATATATATAGCGAAGTTAAGCGACATTTGGTTGGATAGTAGTTGGATGGGAGACCGCCCTCTGCTCCCAGACTATGTAGCGAGTGACCCATGATTTGGGTCCCACATAATGGTGTAGGTCCTCTCCGTCATATAACCTTAGATGTTGCGAAGGAGGTTTAATTACCCCATCATTACATTAGATAAATAGATAGGTAGATAGACAGAGATAAATAGATAGGTATTGATATTATCTAAAATTAAACTTTATTTTTATTAATTCTTTTGTTTTAAAAGTGTGAAATAGCTTCACTTTTTTACAGTTTCGTTTTTAAGCGAAATTTTTTTTGGAATCCTTTCGATTCCCAAAATTTTGTGGATATTTTTGAACGAAACGTTGCCGACATCTTCAGACCGAAGTAACGTGACGTGTTTGATGACGAAGGCGCGTTTGCACGACGTGCTTGTAGTAAACATCCATGGAACCGAAGGTGGTTTGATAAACTCCCTCCATTTATCAACGAATGGAGATCGTTGTAGCGAAAGACCCGTCTCTTTCTCTCGCCTTTGGAAATCCTAATGGAGGCGTCTACGGGAAACGGCTCCTTCGTCCACAAGCTTCATGCCCGCATCTTCTCTTTCGGGTAAGGAAGATGAAAGAAGACGACGCTGTTAAGATTTCCTCTCATCACTCGGTCACACGGACCACATTCAGTCACTGAACTTCAGTGTATGTGTGTGTGTGTGTTCTACGTTTTACACGCACGCACATATCACTCAGGGTATTTGAATAGAGACCATCTCGGCATTTCTACTTTGGATATTCTTTTAATACAATGACGAACATTAGACATTTTCCTCGTGTAAATATCTGCAGATGGCACTTCCCAAGTAACTGTTCCTACATTAACACTACACTAATTATATCAAACTGCATTTTTAATAGTAATGCACAATTAAGTTAAATTATTTTTGCATTGCATTGAAATTCTAGCATATATATATATATATATATAAGGACTGACTTTAGATAACTTTATTTACGTTTGATGAGATAATAAGGTAGGTAGGATTTATGATGTATATTTATTGAGTTGCTTAAATAGATTGATAAGATGTTGGTGGAAAATGATTGAAATTTGTTGCGTTTCACTTTTCCCAAAAGCACTTTTAAATGTGAATAGTTATGATTTAGAGTACAACTGTTGTGTTTCGACGTCATTTTTATTTTTGTGAGGCCTTCATCCACTTTGGGCTTTATTAACACCCAATTTAGCCATAGTGTGAAGCAAAAAGTCATAAATTAGCAGTGTGTGTGTGTGTGTGTGTAAATAGGAGGCAAAGACATCCTCCACACGCCGATGTTTATCCAGATTCGATGAATAAAGAAATCGCCTTCAAATCTGCCGAGATTGCCCACATTCATATCGGTGGACGAACCGAGAGATAAAGCGAGCCTCAATAAATATACGGGCATTAGTTCTGCTCTCTCTCTCTCTCTCTCTCTCTCTCTCTCTCTCTCTCTCTCTCTCTCGCGCGCGCGCGCGCGCTAAAGGGACTGATGGATATTTTTATATCGTTTTGTGAAGTGTCCTTGGCCGCCGCCGATCATATCGCGCAAATTGATGCAGGAGGCGGGAGTCAGAGGCTGTTCACATCTTCAGCTTTCTTGTATTTAATATTTTTTCGCGGCTTCTATTTTAGCGAGAGGATAGTTTTTCCTCTTGTTTTGTGTTAAGGTCACACTCAACCGCTCATTACCACCATTTATTCTCGTTTTACATTTTAAATTTACAAGTTTTATCATCAGATGCCAACAGTTGAATATATTTAACTTACTATTTTTGTTATGTAATATTTAAATATATTTTGGTGCGTTACACACAACACTCAACTAATTTTACTCAGTTTACAAAAATTGTGGGGATAAAGACAGAATAAGAAATGGATTTATCGCAAGCACAAACTTTGGACATCTTCATTGTCGCTTTCTTATTGTGGCTTTTATACCTCGATTCAACTTCTCGTAATTGACAATATTCAGCCGCCAACAATTTACAAAACCTAATCGTTCTTACAGCATAAACCGATAGTTTAGAACGTAAATTTTAAAAGGAATTATGAATAATGCGGAGTGAACGAGTTCTTTTTTTTATAATTGAGATCCATACGTGACTATATAAAAAACGTACGAAGTGTTTCAGTCAATTCCCGTATAACGAAATGCCTTCGAGTTTTGTTACGAGGAAAAAAGTTTTATACCCGAAGGTCAGTCAATTAAAAGCACCTTTAAACTTTCTTTCGTATATTTTAAATATTTTCATTTATTTATTATAAATAAATCGGGGTATGTCTGAAAAGGGATTGATTGTTTGGTTCGACCGCGAGTGACAATGGGTTTGAATGGGCGTTGGCGCGTAGTCTCCTCGCAGCTTCCTTTTTCATCCTGAAATTTCCTTCTCAATTCGAGTGAAAATGATGCTTGCTGGTTTTCGCGAAACGAGGAAGGTTTCGTCTAACCACGAATGTTTTTTAATGCCGCGTTGTTCGCATTTTAAAATGTTTTCGACGTTTACCCAAACTCAAATAGCTTCGTTAAAACGCTCTGGAACGTTTCATGTCGAAGGATGGTGGGCATTCACGTCCGCGAGACGGAGGAACGTTTATCCACCATACACACACGCACACACTTACACTTACACTTACACTCGGCCTTATAACGCGTGGTACGAGGAGCATTTCCTCTCGTCTCACAAATGAAGACAGAACGATCTAATTTTTTCGTAGTGTGTGTGTGTGTGTGTGTGTGTGTGTGTGTGTACTTTTCTTCCCGATTATTTTTGTATTAGCGTTAGCGTATTCCTCCGTATATACGTTATAAAGAGAGGGCATCCCGTCAACACGTTTCCTCCTCCCCTCCTTTCCCCTCGTAACTCCTTCTCGTAGAGTTCGTAACAAGAGAGTTTATAGGCGGAATTCTGAGCCTTATTAATCAAAGTTCAAGAAATGTTAGCGGCCTTTCACTTTAATGTCATTATTGAAATTTTAAAACTGTTTAAGCAGCTTTAATCCTTATGCTGATGCGAGCGCAGGGTTGAATTTCCGAAACCGGTAAAACTAACGTATGGATACTAAGATTCGCCGGATGGCGTCATCGAAATTGTGAATCTTAATTTCAGCGTTGGCGTCTTCGGAACGGTGTGATTTTTTACTAGTTTATTTGGCTATGAAAAAAGTTATTGAGCGGAAAGATGTGGGAAGCGTAGTTCCGATAATCTCTCTTGCCTATGTAGCGGACGCTCGCTTAATAGTATAGTTCGTATAGGGAATTTAGTCAGGGGCATTAGTAAAAGGATTTTTACACTCCGCTTAATTTTATTTTATATACAGTATATATACTTATTTATAGATCTGCCTTAGCCCGGATTTGTTTAATTTTGTCCGTGATAATCTAACAGTCACTAACTCGGACGACTAATATTTTTTTATTTATTTTTAAATTTTTTTAATCTCTTACGCTTTTGTTAATATATTTTTTTTTAATTAAAATACAGTAAAATTAAAGGGTTTTTGACCGTATACAACGAAATTATTATTATTATTATTATTATTATTATTATTATTATAATTATTATTTCAAATTTGACCCGCGTTAGCTAAGGTTTTAATAAAAAAAGTCGAAATTCAAATAACTCGGATGATATTGTACCCACGTTTTTACACATACGGTTATTTGTTTTAGGTTAGGTTAGATTAAATTAATCTATCCTTACCTTACCTAACCGAAAAATAACTCGAAGAAAAATATCCGAGATATTAATTTTCTCCGAGGTATCGGTTACACAGATAGTATGAAATCCGAGCAAAATGGAAATATATACTTATATATACGTGGTACAACAACTGACCAAAAAATAGAATACTACCTCAAATGCGCTCATGACCTTCATGATACCTTTAAGTTATACGTTTAATATCGAGTATCTGTGACGTCATTGATAAAAAGACACTTGTGTGCTAGTTATGAAAAAAAAATTAAAATACAGTAAAAACCTTATTAAGTAGTGAAAAGTTAATGCATAGCGACGTACCAAAATATTAGAATATCTTGTCAGGTGTTACAAAAAAGTAAAATAAATTCATTATGTTTATTGATTACTGGCAATGTATTAAATTTTTATCAAAGACTTTTTAAATCTACCTCTTAGTACCATTGCCATCTCTCGTAGGTCAGTGGATAACACGGTTTCCCTTTAAGCAAAGTGAAGACACTGAGATCGGAGGTTCTACTCCTGATGGTGCTGGTTCATAATAATAATAATAATAATAATAATAATCCAGGAGTTTGGGTACTCGACCGCATTCGTTTAGCCTGAGCGCTCTAAGTGTAATTTTTTTTTTTTTTTGTGTGTGTGTGTGGCAGAAACGATCGTTGTGCAGTGAGAAGTGATTGAATAAGTGCTTATTCATCAGCAACATCATATGCTCTTCTTGTACCACTGAATCGGCAATCTTGATTGCGTTCAGTTTGACACAACATTCGCTTTTATTATACTAAAAAAATTAAGTGATCAGACATTATGTATTGAAAAGTCATTACTTGCATAAATACCCAATAGCAAAATAAAAGCATATTGTTGGATATATATATATATATATATATATATATTATATATATATATTATATATATATGAGGGTCACTCAATATATTTTGCCCCACCTTTTTTTTTTCTTTCCAAGTTAAATTGTGAAGTTCCAGAAATTTTGTACACAAGTAGTTACATACCTTTTTTACAAGTTTTTATTTTTCCACATAGTCTCCATCCTTTTCTACGGCTTTCCTCCACCTCGAAACGAGGGCCTTTATTCCTTGCTGGTAAAAGTCCGCTGGGTTCCGCTGGAGCCACCTCTTGACCTCCTCAATAACCTCATCGTCACTGAAACTTTCTTCCACGAATAGCATCCTTCACTGGCCCAAACAAATGGGAGTGTGAAGGTGCCAGATCCGGGCTGTATGGAGGGTGGGGTAACACAGTCAAGCGCATTTTTGTGATGGCCTCTCTTGTTTGCAAACTGTTGTGTGGTCTTGCGTTATCGTGCAAAAGAAGGACGTCTTCCAGTTTTCTCTCCGGTCGAACTTGCTTTATACGTCTCTGGAGTCTCTGGAGGGTAGCAATATATGCCTCTGAGTTGATTGTTTGTCCTTTCTTCATAATGTCCACCAGAATCACCCCTTTCATGTCCCAGAAGATGGTGGCCATAACCTTTCCTGCAGAGTGGAGCCATTTTGAACTTTTTCTCGCGTGGGGAGTCTGCGTGATGCCACTCCATGAATTGGCGTTTTGTTTCAGGTTCAAAGTGGTGTACCGAAGTCTCATCCCCAGTCACAATTCGTGAAAGGAATTCATCCCCTTCTGTCTCGTATCGAACCAACGACTCAGAAGCAATTTCTTTTCTTTGGGCTTTATGATCTTCATTCTTCAGTCAATTCGCGAGGAACAAACCGTGAACACACTTTTGAGTATTCCAGTTGCTGAATTATCATATTCACATTTCCTTCACTAATTCCTAGCTCCTTGTCTGTGACGCGCCGATTTGATCGAATGATGCTGTTAGCACGTTGCACAGTGTGAGATGTCACAGCTGATGCCGGGCGACCGCTGCGTGGCTCATCATCGAGGCTGGCCCTCCCTCTCTCCGATGATCTCTCACGTTTAGACCAGCGTCCAACTGTGCTTCGATCAACAACAGCATTTCCGTACACGTTTGTGAATGTTTCCAACTGTTTCCTTCTCCGGTTAAGAACTCGATAACAGCTCTCTACGACGCACATCACTGTCAGACGCCATTTTCGAAACTGCGTTAACCATCGTTTTTATACAAGGGCTTTTAAAAGCGGTTTTATACAAGGAGGGGAGGTTCAAACTGGAAAAATCCGGTCATGTGAAGCGCAGAAAGTTCATACTTACGGCCCAACAATGGGGAATTTCTTACAGGGCGATTCAAACGTCCTGTCTCAAAAATAACTATAATAAATACCTTTTGGACAGGACTCTCTCTCTCTCTCTCTCTCTCTCTCTCTCTCTCTCTCTCTCTCTCTCTCTCTCTCTCTCTCTCTCTCTCTCTCGTTCTGCGGACCTCCGACGCGGACATCGCCAATGTGCTTAATGAGTACTTTACGGGAGTGTTCACCAGGGGGGACACCCGCATCATCCCCGAGCCAGGCGTGAGGCACGAAGGTGCTGGCCTGGATAGTGCTCGATGTACCGCGACAGTCGTTGCCGATAGAATAGACAAACTGAGCGCGTTTAAGGCTCCTGGGCCAGACCAGTTTCTCCCCAGAGTGTTGCGAGAAGTGCGCGACCAGGTGGCTCCACACCTGGCTACAGTCTTCAACAAATCGTTGGAGACAGGCCAGGTGCCTGGTGACTGGAGGGAAGCCAACGCGACCCCTATCTTTAAGAAAGGGGATCACGAAAGTCCAGGGAACTATCGTCCCATTAGTCTCACTTCAGTTGTAGGTAAATTATGAGAGGGGATAATAGCGGATAGGATCGTTGACCATTTGGATTCCTACAAGCTGCTTGGGGACTCCCAACATGGGTTTAGACGGCATAGGTCGTGTCTCACCAACTTGCTCGAGTTTTTCCACGTCATGTTGAGTGAGTACGATAAGAGTAGGGCGATTGATATACTTTATCTCGACTTTCAGAAAGCCTTTGATAAGGTACCTCACCGCCGGCTAATGGCGAAAATGCGCGCGCTGGGTATCGGTGGGAAAATAGGTAGGTGGATTGAAAACTGGCTGAAGAATAGACGGCAGAGGGTTGTAATTAAAGGGGTTAGTTCGGGTTGGGCCTCGGTCACTAGTGGGGTTCCTCAGGGTTCCGTTTTGGGGCCACTGTTGTTTATCATTTACATAAATGATATAGACGGTGGCATCGTCAGTCGGATCGCCAAATTCGCTGATGACACCAAGCTTGGGGCCAATGTTGGGACGCCCGAAGCGATCGAGGAACTGCGTGCGGACTTAGGTAGGATAGGAGAGTGGTCCGAAAAATGGCAAATGCCGTTTAACTTGGGTAAATGCAAAGTGATGCACATTGGCTACGCCAATCCCAAGTCGGACTACTCGATGTTGGGGAACAATATCGAGACGACTGATTTGGAAAAGGACTTGGTTGTGCTAATCTGCAGCGACCTTAAGTTTACCAAACAGTGCGTAGAGGTGGAAAAGAAAGCCCAGAAGCTGTTGGGTTATATCAGGAGGCAATTTCAGTTTCGGAACAAGGAGATTGTGCTCTCTCTGTACAATTCCCTGGTTCGGCCGCACCTGGAGTATGCAGTGCAGTTCTGGTCGCCCACCCTCAGGAAAGATATTGAGAGGCTGGAGCGAGTGCAGGCGAGGGCCACAAAGTTAATCCCTTCCGTTAGGCATATGGGCTACAATCGACGGTTACGCGCCCTGAATTTGTTCTCGCTGGAAACTCGGAGGCTGCGCGGTCAACTGATCGAGGTTTTGAAGCTCTTACGCGGGTTCAACGATGTCGATTTTAGAAGCATGTTTAGTTTAAATGATAAGTTGATAACCCAACTCGCAACAATGGTTGGAAGTTGGATTTGAAACGGTTTAGGACTAGTGTGTGTGGGAATTACTTTACGAATAAGATCTGTGACACGTGGAACAGTTTACCTTCAGAAGTTGTGAACAGTTCCTCTGTGGATCATTTCAAGAAAAGGTTAGACCAAATCTTGCACACTATTTGAGTGTGTAGAAAATTTTCCCTGGCACCCGTTGCCATTGGTACCTCCTCGGTATGGGCCGCAAGGCTTTTTGAGGTACTTCTTTTCCTTGTAACTCCTTGTAACTATATATATATATATATATACATGGTGGGTAAAAAAAAGTGACCCCTTAAAGGTAAACTGTCATATTAAAAAAAGTAAGGGGACTAGAGCTCCCAAACTTCATATATGCTTTACCTTAGCATGTTGTTCGTCTTAATTGAGAAGTTGCTCGATGTGTCCCCCTTCCTGCTCAACGCAGACCTCCAAACGTGGACGCCACTGATTAATACACCTGTTTACATATCGTCGAGACACCTTCTCCCAGCCGAGCAGAATTCTTTCGCGTAGTTCATCTATGTCTCTTATATTGTTACCAGGGATGTAAACTTTGGACTTCAGGGCTTCCCAAACACCATAATCTAGTGGTGTAAGATCTGGGCTACTAGCCGGCCAAATATTGATTTCGATAAAATCCGGTGTTTCGTTCTCAAGGAATGTGACAGTTTGGCTTGCTCTGTGAGCAGAGGCTCCATCTTGTTGGAAAGTATATCTTTCACCACTAATTCGTCGAATATCAGTTAGATAGAGTGAAAGATATACTTTCCAACAAGATGGAGCCCCTGCTCACAGAGCACGCCAAGCTGTCACATTCCTTGGGAACAAAACACCGGATTTTATGGAACCCAATATGTGGCCGGCTAGTAGCCCCGACCTTACACTACTAGATTATGGTGTTTGGGAAGCCCTGAAGTCTAAAGTTTACATCCCTGGTACCAATATAAGAGACATAGATGAACTACGCGAAAGAATTCTGCTCGGCTGGGAGGTGGTGTCTCAACGATATGTAAACAGGTGTATTGATCAGTGGCGTCCACGTTTGGAGGTCTGCGTTGAGCAGGAAGGGGGACACATCGAGCAACTTCTCAATTAAGACGAACAACATGCTAAGGTAAAGCATATATGAAGTTTGGGAGCTCTAGTCCCCTTACTTTTTTTAATATGACAGTTTACCTCTAAGGGGTCACTTTTTTTTACCCAATATATATATATATATATATATATATATATATATATATATATATATATATATACAGTATATATATATATTCCTGTATATATATATATATACACAAGACACTTGAAGGCGAGACAGGGAACATCCTTAACCCTGAAAGAAAATAGTTTTGTAGTGAGAGGACCAAAACTGTTTAATCAGCTGCCCAAAGACCTAAGAAACACGAAGGGAGTTGCAGTGGAAATCTTCAAAAGAAGACTAGACGCCTGGCTCAGAACAATTCCCAATGAGCCGGGCGTACCTGGCTATGTGAGGTGGAGAGCGCAAGAATCAAATCACTAGTTCACCAGGCCAACTCGAGAGGATGGGCGACAAGCTTGACCTTCGCGAAATGAGAGATCATCACGCGAAACCTTTGTAAGGTTGTAAGGTAAGGTAAGGTATATATTTATTATTGGACAGCTTCCCGTTGATTAGCGAAGTTAGGCGGCAGAGTGGGTCTGAGTAGTTGTTGGATGAATGACCGTCCTCTACATCCGGATTATGTAGCGACCTTTAGTTCGGATTCCACGTAAAGCTGTTGGTCCCTTCCCCCCCCCCCCCAAATCCCACTGGACACACACACACATATATCAGTGGCGACTCCAGCTCTTCAAGACTACTCGGGCTCTTTTTAAATTTTCAAGTCTACATATGAGCCGACATTTAAATGCATGACAATAACTTAAGATTATCAATAAAATAAATAAATACATACCTCGACCTCGGTAAAAAAAATCATTTGAATTTTATTTACTTGAACATAAAGTTCAAACGTCTTGGTTTTAAAGCAAATTCCTTTAATATTCGGTCATGTAATTCCTTTTTGCTTTCTAAATCAATAAGTATTTCTTTTTCAATTGAAATCCTAGCCAGGGACGAGAGCCGTTCTTGAGCCATTGTGTTTCTTAAATATGATCTAATTCGATCAAGAACGGAGAAACTTCTTTCATTTGAAACGGAAGTTACGGGTATGGTAAGGAGGAGCTGAATCAGCTTTGTAGTTTCCGACATCGCGGACAATAATTCTAGTTCGTGAAAGACTTCTAAAATTTCATTTTCAGATTTGCATTTTCTAAAGTCACTGTCACGATAAAGATATTTCAATTCGTTAACTAAGGATTTGGAGTCAATTACATTTGGATATTTAGTTTGTAAAGCATTAAGATGATGCATTGGAAAATTTTCAGCAAATTCTGGAAATTTGGTCACATCAATCAACTCAAAGAACGCAAACTCCTGAATGCAATCAAATCGTTCCCTCATTGACATTAGTATAATGTCAATTATTTCGAAATATATTGCTTTATAGTTCATTTGTTTGCCTCTAGCTCTTTTTCTCGGGGGAGAAGGCAGGTCTTCGGATTGTTCGAAGTCTGCCATTGTTTCTTGATAAACTTTATTATATGCTTTATCAGTACGAGCGCACTCAATAAATTCAATAAAGTCATTTACTTTCTGTTGTGCAAACTTCATGTCAAACTGCACCGCCGCCCAAGACAGTTGAAGGCACGCTTATCGAAACGTAAAAAGTTACCATGTATCGCCAGAATTAAAAATTGTGCCTCTACAAGGCCGAAGGATATAAGCCCAAGTTGAAATGTTTTTTTCTTTATAAAAAAAATTAATAGTAGGAAAAACGTATTTTATTTAATGAGAATTAGAAGAAGGACTATTATATAACCGTATGCAAGCAAATAATTATGTATCTAAATGCGCTCAAATTTGCTTGCGTGACGAAGGCTAGACAGAAAAATAGTAATATACTACCAGCCAAAAACCATTTTTACAATTTGTATTTAAAACTTTTTTTTTTAAAACTTAAATCTATAAATACACAATTTTATCTCTCATGCTTCTCCTTGTCTCTTGCCTCTCGGGCTAAGCCCGAGTGCAGGAGTCGCCACTGATATATATATATATATATATGGGAATGAACTCAGAATGGTTCCCTGAGGTTTTTTATGATACACACAGACCGTGCATGGAACAAGGAACTCTTCTAGGAAAATTATATCCACTATAGTCCGAATAAGTAATGGTAAATGACAAATACTATAGTTTTTTTCTTTTTCCTAGAAGAGTTCCTTGTTCCATGCACGGTCTGTGTGTATCATAAAAAAAACTCAGGGAACCATTCTGAGTTCATTCCCATCATGAAACGGACATGTTAAGTGCCTTGAAAAGTGGACGCTCAATTCTGCCAGTTGAGGTTTAAGTTTTGTTTTTTGGCTAAAAATATAATAGTTACCCCTTTTTCTTTGATGTATTCAATATGACGTGAAGGCAGCGAGTCTTTTGCTTATATTGAGGTTTAAATGTAGCTGGGCTAGGCTGCTTTAAACCCTAGATCCTGTCCCAAAGCTGGATCCTATCTGCTTTGCAGATAGCTGGTGAGGGAAGCTATATTTATGGGACCTCTTTGCGAGTGACCCGTTGCCCACGTCGGGCTAGCATCATGAAAAAGAAAAAACTATGGTATTTGTCATTTACCATTACTTATTCGGACTATAGTGGATTTAATTTTCCTAGAAGAGTTCCTTGTTCCATGCACGGTCTGTTTGTATCATATATATATATATACGAGGTGTGATCAAAAAGTTTGGTAAATAGTCCCGCAACTAATGAACGCGTGTCACTAGGTGATGTCAGTGTGTATGAATGATGACGTCACCTTGGCCACTTGCCAGATGCCAACAAACACCATTCAACTAAGCACCAGTGCTCCGTGTCATCGCTTTGTGTTTTTGTGGCGTCTGGCGATTTTGCAGAGAATGTCGAAATTTGAGCAACGTGCAAACATAAAATTTTGTTTTGAACTTGGTAAGACGGTTACAGAAACGCACGGAATGCTTGCAGCTGTCTACGGAGATGAAGTTGTTACAAAAAGACTGCTTGCAAGTAGTTTGGAAGGTTTCGAGAAGGAAATATGTCTTTGGAAGATAATAAAAGAAGTGGTCGTCCGTCCGTCTTGTTTGTAACAACTTATCTCCGTAGACAGCTGCAAGCATTCCGTCGTTTCTGTAACCGTCTTACCAAGTTTAAAACAATTTGATGTTTGCACGTTGCTCAAATTTCGACATTTTCTGCAAAATCGCTAGACGCCACAAAAACGCTCTCACACAAAGCAATGACACGGCGCACTGGTGCGTAGTTGAATGGTGTTTGTTGGCATCTGGCAAGTGGCCAAAGTGACGTCATCAGCCATACACACTGACATCACCTAGTGACACGCGTTCATTAGTTGCGGGACTATTTACCGAACTTTTTGATCACATCTCGTATATTATATATATATATATATATATATATATCAGTGATGTAGGTCTCGTGATCGGTCTCGGTCTCGAGACCCAATTTGCAGATCTCGATCTTGATCTCGGTCTCCGCTATTTAGATCTCGGTCTCGATCTCGGTCTCGACAGACGCGGTCTCAGTTTTTCTCCCCAAGACCTTTCGAAACCTCTCGAGACCGTAATGAAAAATACTGTAGCCCCTATATGTTATTGGCATACTCATGATGGTGGCTTGGTTGAACAGACACAATTCAGAATGTTTATGAAAGTTTGTAAAAGTAAGGGACTCTAGGTATTCACTAATCAGTCACCCTGTTTTGAGTTGCCACGTTTGTCTTGCGGGGGGGTGTGGGTCTGGATTTTTTTAGGTTAGCGCTACAAAAAAATTTGCTCCCCCGCCACCGTCAGATTAATTTTATTGAAAATGGAAACACTAAATAGAGAATTATATATATTATATATGTAAGTATATATCATAAGGCCACTTAGTGTTGCCAAACGGGTGGACATTTGAAGTACGAGCTGATAAAGATATTAAAGTAGAACTTAAAGAGGAAATAAAAGGTATGTTATAATTTCATTATAAATTTTTAAAATTATCACAGAATTCATTATACCGGTATATTTTTTATCATTAAAATTCATTATAGATCTCTTTGGGCTGAGTGGATGTTGAATTAATGTCATATATATATATATATATATATATATATATATAGACCTTATGCTAATTGCCATGCCTCTGTTTATAGTACCGATATGTCAATATATTTTTCATAGAAATGGTGTTGGAAAAATGCTATACAGGAAACTCAAGCACGGAGAATGAGCAGATACAGAGAGACAGCACTCATACTCACAGCAGCGATGACGAAATAAAACAAAGTCAAACCAAAGTTCCGAGACTAATGGCAAAATATCAAAGCTATCGGTCGAAGCAGAAGAACGTTGAAACTGGGAAGATTTTGAACCGCAGGAAACAGTTGCGGCGGTACCGCTTAGAGATCGATGAATCTCATATTTTAGACAACTGCTCTCCAATAGTTTTGGCACCAGAAAAGGGATAAATTCCCATCACTGGCCAATATTGCCATGACTGTTTTAACAGTGCCTGCCTCTAGTGCTCCAATTGAGCATGTATTTAGCCATGGAGGCATAATAATGAGGCCCCACAGAAGTCGAACTTCAGCAGATCTTCTGAGCATGCTGATGTTCCTTAAGTGTAATGAGCACCTATCATGCTTTAAATAAATGCACAAGTCAAACTGGGTAGTGGGTACGTTCATTAAACCTTCTGTAACAGATATAAAAGAAGTAAATAAATAAAAAGTACGTATATATATATATATATATATATATATATATATAATATATATATATATATATATATATTCATTTGTTAATTTATAGGCTACACTTTTTGCATTCAACACACTACATCTGAGAAAGTAGTTATTAGTTTATTAATATACTTAACGTAGTCTAATTTCCATAGTAGTTTAAAACAAATTGAAAGGGCATGAGCTTGGTCTCGGTCTCGAATTTTAAGGGTCTCGATCTCGGAAGGTAGATCTCGATCTCGAACCTTTGATCTCGGTCTCGGTCTTGGTCTCACAGGATCAGGTCTCGGTCTCGGTCTCAGTCTCGGACTTGGTGGTCTCGACTACATCACTGATATATATATATATATATATATATATATATATATATATATATATATATAAATAATATCTTTTCACCTAATTATACATGTGATGCTTAGAGTACATTAAAAACATTCATTTGTATGAGTTGCGAGTTTAATATTTGATAGAAAAATGAAATTGAGAGTTTGAGAATTGTGGTTTGAAAAACAAAGTATTAAAAGTGTAACATTATATGTTGCAGTCTCTGTGCTTTTGCTCTTACCTAAATCATTTTTGCATTGCGAAATGAGACGGTTTTTTTTTCACTCGTGATACATAATACCGGCGACAAGGAGAGTTTGAGTTCTCACGCAAAAGTGTGCGTGTGTGTGACTTAGGAAGAAGTAAGAGGAGCTATTTCACGGAGAGAGCAGGAGAAAGTAAACATACACTCGAGTGTTGATAGTACACACACACACACACACTGACCGTCTCACCGACGATGGTCTTTATTGAAAGTTACGTCACTCGAGTTTAAATGATTTGACTTTGGCGAAGTCATTAAGTCTGAGAGACAAATGGGATCAGATCGATTGCATGTGAAGACGACTCGAATCGAGTGCATCGCATTTAAGGCACTTTCGCAATCTCTATTATTGTTGTTTTGCGCTTTTCGTTCGTCTTTCATCGCTCGAGTGCGTGCGAAACGCCGTTTGCCTTCATTTTACTCGTTCGACTTGAAACACTCACAGACTTTTGGTTTAAGACACACTATTCCAATTCTTCTGATCCACAACATAGTATACATACATTGTGAAGTTGAATAGCGAATATATATATATATAATATATATATATATATATATATATATATATATAGAGGGCGTCCCAAAAAAATGTATACACACTTTAACAGCTGATAGCTCAATTGATGTTTCTTTCTTTCCAAGTTAAACCCATTAGAATTAATAATGGCAGTCAGACTAAGCTTTGAACAAAGGAAATTCATTCTAAAATGCTACTGGAAGTGTGAAAACGCAGTTGAAGTGCAAAGACAGTTTAGGAGGGAGTTTCAAACAGATCCACCAACGCGACTTACCATCACTCGAATTAGAGATAAGTTTGAAGCCGATGGAACTGTTCAGAATGTCCACAAGAAGCGTTCCGGAAGACCACGGACATCGACAAGCCCCACAAAGCAAGAAAGAGTACTGGAAACGTATCACCAAAGTCCAAGAAAATCTGTGCGGCAAGCGAGTCGTGAGGTAGGAATTTCAGAATCGTCTGTCCAACGCATTTTGAAGCGTTGTCAATGGAAAAGTTACATTCCAAGATTAGTCCATGCTATTAATGAAGATGATCCGGACCGAAGAGTGGAGTATTGCGAGTGGTACTTGGCACGATGTGGATGTGGATTGGACGAAGGGGTTTCGTAGAATACCCTCCGCGTTCACCAGACCTCACACCACTAGACTTTTTTTTATGGGGATACTTAAAAGACAAAGTCTACGCTATAAAACCTGCAACAGTCGCTGAATTGAGAGCAGCCATTGAACGAAAATGCACACAAATACCAAACGAAATGTTTCGTGATGTTTGCGATTCCATTGCTTCGCGTTATCAGCAGTGCCTGGACCAGAACGGACGTCAGTTTGAAAACAGGCGTTGACAAAACAATTAAATAATGTCTGTAGATTCTATTACATTTTGAAAATGAAATGTATTTTAATAAACACTGCCTTTATAAGTATTTAAAGTGTGTATACATTTTTTTGGGACGCCCTGTATATATATACACCTAGAAAGTCAAGTACAAAAATCATCTTGAAATGAGGCCTATATTGCAACTGGCCAAGCATTATTTTAAAGCTTCATGTTTTCGCTTTCGAGTGGTGTACACGACAGTTCACTACATTTTAATCTCTCATTTCAGCAAAAAATTACAAGGTCTTAATAAAATAAATCTGGTAAACGCCGGTGGGAGGTGAGAAAGCATGAAATACTCTTGCCGTAAGAGCAGAAAAGTGCTTTTAAGTGTTTAAAAGTTTTGTCTTATCTGAAAAGGTTGTGGATCATGGCACTGTGTTCCAACCAAACGTCCGCCTCGTCAGTCCCTAGCAGACTGTCTCGTTCATTATCTCTTTAAAGAAAAAAGGTGCGATGATTGATGTTGGTGGAATGACGCATCTCACACACCCACCTTCTTCCACTGTAACAACTACTGGTGTAATGCTTGGCCGTGTTTGTGGCCAGATAAGCCTTTTTCCCACTGATAACGTGGCTATACATGGAACAATAATTTGTTCGGACAGTTCTTGCTCAATGTAGGGTACAATTTTTTTTTCACTCGTTCATTCGAACTTTTTCGGTGTTAACCAGATTTTTTATCGTATTCCTTATGATTTAATTGCTGAGAAGAAAATAGAGTAACGTTTGGAGAAATGTCGTGTATACTACTCTTAAGAAGAAACTTAAAGGCTTTTGAAATAAAGCCACCTTGATTTCTATAGACCCGTAGGAGCATAACGGAAAATTCCTTTTCCTCGCCTCCCTCACATGGCTGTAGAACTCCAAACACGTGGGCAAGAACAGACCACAAAGAAATGCTAATTTCCCAAAAATGCTCGCAAAATCTAAGCGTCACCGAGCCTATAACAGTGCCAGTCCACTTCAGGTCGACCTTCATTCACTCTCACTTACTCATTGCTCAGGCCTCGCTCAGCACTCCCTCTTCATCTCCAATCTTCGGCCTGTAACTCCACCCGCTCTGCTCTCCGGCCTTCGTCGGAGAGCGGCCCGCCGTCCTTCAAAACTCTTCAAGCATACACGAAGTTAATCAATATTCGTTGAGGCCCACTACTATTTCATCCTTCTGGAAGAAACATCACTTCTGCAAGATGCAACTGGCGCCATCTGTTCGCTTTCACCTCACTCAACATTCTTTCAATTCGACCTGCGAAGCTATATTTCCTTTCACCAAGATCTCATCACGCAGTCTGGCTTGTAGGTTTAAACTACAAACGCATTTATGACCGCATTTAGGCATAATCCGACCGTACCAATACTGTACCTTCATTACCTCAGTTATTATTTGCTTAATTACTTATTATTGTGTTCATTACCGTATATCTCATTACCTTAAATAGTGTTTCTTGTCATTATTGTATTACTTAACTCTTATACTGTATAAGAATAATTTCTTATTGCTAAAAATAATTCATTGTAATACTGCACAAATTCTGTATAACTAATTGTTAATCACTGTGAGCAAATAATTTATTTATTTTGCTAATTAAACGAAAAACAAAGTCATTTCTATCACTTTATTAAATATTGTTTGTTTGGCTGAAAGGTCAAACTGGTGACCTAATATCATTTCTATTTTAATTCGTATAATATAGTGAGCCTACCGTTGGGCCACCTATAGTAAAAAATTACGAGATTTCAGCTCAAACATGCCTGGCGTTTGGGATTATATACTGTGTGTGTATATATATATATATATATATATATAAAATTTGAAATCCGAAATTTTTAATTTTCACTCCAAAGCTATAAACTGGGAAGATGTTGCATCCAGCATGGAAGTAATAGATTGGAAAACCATTTTCGAGACCAAGACAACGGAAGAGATGCTAATGACTAGAGAAGACGTTAGAAATTGTGGAAAGACATGTCCCAAAAATATAACAAAGAGGAAAGAGAAGCAGGTTCGAGAGACAAAAGAGGTCATTGTTCCAAAAGAGAAAAAGAGTGACTTCAAAATTAAGTAACTGTAAAAATAACAACATCAGAAAAATACTAAATGATAAACTGCAGAGTATCGATGACGTCATACAGGAATTAATTGAGAAGCATACAGAAAAAGACGACGACGTTATAGAAGCAATAAAGGTTAACTCAAAGTACTTCTATAATTTTGCAAAAAGAAAGTCGAAAAATCATGCGACTATCGGACCTTTGAAAAACGAGAACAGTGCTTTATCTGATGATCTAACAGAAGTATCTGAAATAGTAAGAGCTCTGTACGAATCATCTTTCAGTATCCCAAAAATTAACAAACTGATATGCGATAGAAACGCGTTCTTTGAAGAAGAACTACAAGGGGAAAGCATAACGTACTTCGACTTTACGACAGATGATATTACACAAGCTATAGGGAAACTAAAAATACACTCAGCGGCAGGACCGGATAAATGTAATGCCAAACTGATCAAAAACTGCAAGAATGCAATCGCTGAGCCCATATATTGGATATGGAGACGATCACTAGACACGGGAGAAATACCGGGCATCCTGAAGAGCGCGAACATACAGTAGTTCCAGTATATAAAGGAGGAGATCGATCCGAGGCCAAAAATTATAGGCCAGTGTCGGCTGTGTCGCTTACATCTCATCTCACTAAAATATTTGAAAGAATAGTAAGACAGAAAATCTATGACTTTTTGGAAACTCGGAAAAAATTCAATGATAACCAACCTGGTTTTCGGTCAGGGCAGATCATGCCTATCACAACTAATGGAACACTACAACAACATTATTGATGCTCTTGAAAGTAATGAAAACTATGATTTAATATACACAGACTTTGCCAAAGCGTTCGACAAGTGTGACCATGGAATCATGATACATAAACTGAAATATATGGGAATAACAGGAAAAGTAGGGAAATCGATATATAATTCCCTTAGTGAGCGGCGGCAAGTCGTTACAGTACAAGGAGTATCTTCATCAGAATCAGATTCACTTATTCACGGTGTATATATATAACAGGGTGTTTCATAACATGTGGGACACATGTTATATATATATATAATATATATATATATATATATATATATGCACTAAAATCACAGAATAACACGTGATCTTATTAATAAGCAAACAACCACAGGGAAAAGGAAAAGGAAACACGAAGTCCGAGCGCTTTCGTGATATATTCACATCTTCAAGGAGAAACAGAAAATTTTCTGTTTCTCCTTGAAGATGTGAATATATCACGAAAGCGCTCGGACTTCGTGTTTCCTTTTCCTTTTCCCTGTGGTTGTTTGCTTATTTATATATATATATATATATGGGAATGAACTCAGAATGGTCCCCTGAGGTTTCTTATGATACACACAGACTGTGCATGGAACAAGGAACTATTCTGGATAATTAAATCCACTATAGTCCGAATAAGTAATGGTAAATGACAAATACCATAGTTTTTCTTTTTCATGATGCTAGCCCGACGTGGGCAACGGGTCACTTGCAAAGAGGTCCCATAAATATAGCTTCCCTCACCAGCTATCTGCAAAGCAGACAGGATCCAGCTTTGGGACATGGATCTAGGGTTTAAAGCAGCCTAGTCCTGCTACATTTAGAACCTCAATATAAGCAAAAGACTCGCTGCCTTCACGTCAGATTCAACACATCAAAGAAAAAGGGGTAACTAATATTTTTAACCAAAATCCAAAACTTAAACCTCAACTGGCAGAATTGAGCGTCCACTTTTCAAGGCACACAACATGTCCGTTTCAAGATGGGAATGAACTCAGAATGGTCCCTTGAGGTTTTTTATGATACAGACCGTGCATGGAACAAGGAACTCTTCTGGGATAAATAAATCCACTATAGTCCGAATAAGTAATGGTAAATGACAAATTTTAAAAACCTGGATTAGATCACCCCTTAGCATCCTAGTCTTGAGTGTAGTCAATTTTAACTCCTTAAGCCTATCCTCGTACGACTTCGACCAAAGCGACGGAATCATCTAAGTTGCTCGTCTTTGAATTCTTTCGATTTTGTCTATATCTTTTCGCATATGCGGATTCCAAAATTGGATCGCGTACTCTAAATGGGGACTAATGATTTATAGAGGAACAATAATATCGCGCGATTTGTACTCAAAATTCAGAGCTATAAAACCTAGTACTTTGTTCGCTTTATTGACCGCTGCTGTACTTTGTTTCGCCACTTTTAAATCACCAGTGACTATAACTCCTAAATCTTTTTCCAGCTCGACGCTTGCTAACTCCTTCCCTGACATACTATACGCAAAATTACCCTTACGCAAACCTATATGTAAAATCTTGCACTTATCGACGTTAAATCTTATTTGCCATGTGACTGACCAATCAACGATTTTATTCAGATCTTCCTGGATTTTACCTCTATCTTCGTCATTAATCGCCCTACCACCCAAGTTCGTGTCATCCGCAAACTTTGAGACTGTTCTGACTTGGCCGACTGTACTGACTTAGCTGCTACATTAGCCCAACACGACTCCGCTCCATCAACGACCACCCTCTGTTTCCTAGCTCGCAACCACTCTTCTGTCCAATTTATTACTACACCCTTGATTCCATGAACCTTAGTTTTTTCAGTGAGTCTTTTGTGCGGTACGGTGTCAAACGCGTTTTGAAAATCTAAATACACTACATCTACCGCCCGATAACTATCGTAAACTTCAACCACGCTTTGAAAAAAGTCTTAAAAGATTAGTTAAGCAAGATTTGTTTCACCTAAAACCGTGCTGCGTATCTCTAGTCAAGTTATGCAATTCCAAGTGTTCGACTATACGATCCCTAATTATTGATTCCAGGAGCTTACCTACAACAGACGTTAAACTGATTGGCCTATAATTTCCCGCCGCACCTTTATCGCCTTTTTTAAAAATAAGTGTTACATTTGCTAACTTGAAATTGTCTGGTACGCACCCCTCAGAAATAAACGCATTAAAAATCTTTCTTAGCGGCACAACAATGCTATCTTTTAATTTTTAGTTGTATCGGATATATGGAATCCGGCCCCGGTGATTTACGCCTTTTCATTTTATCAATATAGCGCATTACCTCCCTTTCACTAACCACAATATTATTCAAAGTATTACCATTGTCAAAAGGTATTATGTCT
This sequence comes from Bathynomus jamesi, assembly GCA_023014485.1. Classification (NCBI taxonomy): domain Eukaryota; kingdom Metazoa; phylum Arthropoda; class Malacostraca; order Isopoda; family Cirolanidae; genus Bathynomus; species Bathynomus jamesi. Next base: position 301,342 of record JAJOZX010000461.1, on the reverse strand, counting down.
ATGACCGTAGGGATATTCGTTACATCTTCTATTGTAAAAAGTGACGTAAAAAATTCGTTTAGCAGGATAACCATTTGCTTGTTTTCAGAAACTAGCTCTCCGTCAGAATTTTTCAACGGCCCCAAGACACTCTTTACTGGATTCCTATTATTGACATTGAAAGAATCGCTTGGGGTCTTTGCCGTCACGAGTTATGGAGATTTCAAATTCGTGCTTGGACTTTTTTATTACACTTTTCGCTTCACGGTAGTTGTTTCGTAACCAGAAATTGTCTTTATCGCACTTATGTGGCCTTTAATCCCTATCTCTACTCGTTATAATATCCCCTACTCTAGAAGTAAACCACAAGGGCTTGTTATTTACTTTCGCACGCTTAATCTTGTACGGTACACATTCCTCATTTATAGTTCTAAATACTGTTTCAAACGATTCCCACACTATTTTTGCGTTGTAGATTCCCATTACGTTTTCCCAATTGACGTGTGACAATTCATTTCTAAATTTACAAAAGTCTGCGTGCTAGAAGTTAGAAATTTTAGTCGAGTTAGTTGGTTTCGAGTGACTTACTGAGAGGACAAACTCAACCATATTGTGATCGCTATTGCTTAATGGTTCTATTGCTTGAAGATCAGTAATTAGCCTATCGTCCGTAATTATTACTAAATCTAAAATACTGTCCAACCTCGTAGGTTCCCCAACCTTTTGAATAAGATAGCTATCCTCGAGAAAATTAACTAAACGATTACCTTCTGCGTCTCCCTGCATTGTTTCGTAATCCACGTTGTCGCAATTAAATTCACCCATAGCTAAGGCCTGCTCACTACCTATTATTCTCTTAAGTTCACGATATAACGCTTCGTCCGTATCAGATGTTTGATTAGGGGGCCTATATATAACGGCAACAAGAAGTTTGAAATCGTTCAATTTAAATTCTGCTATAGTCGAATCTATCGGTTCTGGAATTCTGTGCTTTACTTCTATAACGTTCGTAATATTATCTTTGACATAACACTGCCTCCTCGCCTACCTATTTTGTTTTTAACAAAAAGTCGTAACCTCTAATTTGATACTCCCCTACAAAGTCGCATGTTTCAGTGCTAAGCCACGATTCATTTATCGCAATTAAATCATAGTCTTTACAAGCAATTAAAGAAAAAATTCGTTTATTTTATTTCGTAGGCTACGAGCATTTAAGGATAGAACCTTCAAATTGTTTGTAACCGCAATACCTTCGCGCGTGCAAGGGAATTTTAAGGAAATTACGCCGGGATCGTTCGAGTTACGGCAGCCTGAAAAGAAGAAACAGTATTATGAAATAGTCTTCCTAAACGCGCAGCTCCAACGTCATTAAGGTGAAGTCCATCTCCGAGGAACAAGTCCCTCCTGTCCTAGAAACTGCTCCAAAAACTCGCAAAATGTACGCCTTCCTGTTGACAAAGTGACTAGGTTATTGTTAATATAGGTCGACTTGCTGTAGAACTCGTTACGTTGGATAATTCGAGGAAGTATACCTGTTAAAACAATCTTATTAGTTTTTCCTTTAGTAGCTCTAGTAAGTCCCTGTACCTAACCAGCAGCGCTTCCGATCTAGAATTTAAAACGTTATTAGTACCGACGTCAATAACATACGTTGTGTCCTCAGAGGTTCCGTCTGTAAAAAAAATCAACACTATTAGTTATATCCTCCACCCTTGCATCAGGGTAGCAGTAACGGCGCCTACGAAGGGGGTTCCTCCCGCAGAATTCCTCGAGTTGCCCTCAAACAATGGAATCACCAACGAGTCGTATTTCAGGTTCATTCACGTCTTCGAAGCCTAAAACAGAAAACTTATTGTTCGTTAATACCGGTAGACAAGTCTTAGGTTGTCTCAATGGGGCTCCATTACGCACTTGCACGAAGTGTCGGGAACTAGGGGAAGAGAGAGGGCTATTAGTATTATTTATATCATTAGTAGAAACTGAGGCAGGAGGGGCCGTGACTGAAGAATAACTCCTCTCAGAAGGCCCAAGGGATTCTAACTTTGACGCCAGGAGCACCACCCTTTCTTCAAGCCTCACTCTGGCCTCCCTCTCACGCTCCAGCTCGTTCCTCCGCAATTCCATGTTTGAGCACCACCTGCAAACTAACTGATCATTATTATTATTAGCCAAAATAAATGCGTAAGCGGCAAACTTTCCTTTACAGCGACTGCAAATACTTGACGGGGGTACCATGCTATTAAATAACTAAAAAACGAGCGTTTGGAAATTAGTAGCGAGTTAATAATAGTAATCTAATAACGACGTACGTCTCCTAGAATAAGTAAGGAGCAATTAATAAATAAAACGTAGGTCTACCGTGTGCTTATTGTGAAGTCACCTGCGCAAGCCCGCAAAAATGTTCTTCAAACGCAGAAACAGATTCCTGTAACCCAAATTTATACTAAATGAATATGTACTTAATTAAACTACCGACGAAGGTTCTGGAAGAGAAAAAGTATTAATAAAGATGGATAAAAAAAGAAAAACTGTCCACAATTCGGCCGACATTTTTCCCCTTTTCCGTTTTTCTTCCCACGGACGGTGACCACCTCCTGATGATCCTCAACAAGGCAAAATCAACCTTATTAGACCACGTTTTGGAATTTTACCCTCCCGAAGGAAAACAAACAAGGCAAGCCACGTGCACTCGCCTTGGTTTAATCAAATAATACAGTAATAAATAAATATGATGCAAATCCACAAGGAAAAAGAAAAATTATTCCAAGGCCTTTCGTGTATTTAGAAGTACACCTCTTCAAGAAATGAAGGGAGAAGGCGAGATGACAAAAATATATGCATATGTACAACGGGACAGAAAAACAAAAAGATTAGCGCATGATTAACAAGAGTTAATTAGAGACAAAAGGTATTTTAACAGGATATTGTCAATTTTATACATTCCCACACTGTTATTGAAATTATCTCGCACTGTTATTGAAACTATCCCACTTGATGCATTATTTAACCATATGTATAGATGGTCATAATATCAAGTGGGATAGTTCTAAAGCGCTCGTTAAAAAAAGATATATAATTGAAAGAAATATTTTAGAATGTGCATTTATCCATTTTTAAAAAAATTCAATAACAGTACGAGAATGTATAAAATTGATAATATCCTGTTAAAATACCTTTTGCCTCTAATTAGCTCTTTGTTAATCAGGTGCTAATATTTTTCTTTTTCTGTCCCGTTGGACACATGTACCCGTGTGACCACAAAAATTGTCCCTGTTTTTAATCGCTTATTACTCAGTCATTATTGCAGCTTCACAAATGAAATAAAAAGCATTCGAAAGAGAACATTTTAAAGTTTTAATTTATTCTACATGTGTTCAAAGTGACGTCCCTGGACATTCTTACATTTCACACAACGGGAAAGTAAGTTATTTATTACATTTTCCAAAACGCTGCATTCAATGGACTGTACACTCTCTACCACCGCTTGCTTTAATTCTTCGATAGAGGATGGCTCTTGCCTGAATACTTTGTCCTTGACAAATCCCCACAGAAAAAAGTCCATAGGTGATAGATCGGGAGATCTTGCGGGCCAGGGAAACTGCGAGCGATGAGAAATGAATCTTTGTTCAAAAAATCTTGTTAAACATTCCAGTGATTGCCTAGTTGTGTGGGCTGTTGCTCCGTCTTGCTGAAACCACTTGTTACTGCAGTTTTCTTTTTCAAAAACAGTGTTCAGCATTTCTACATATCTTTCTGAAGTTACTGAAAGCGGTCTCCTTGTCTCTGGGTCCTCAAAAAAGTAAGGACCATAAACCTTGCTGCTACTCAAACCACACCAGACAGTAACTTTTGGTGAATGCAGAGGTTTCTCCAAGTGTATATTTGGCTTGTTTTGTGACCAACACCGGTAATTCTGTCTGTTGATGAACCCATTGAGATAGATGTGGCATTCATCACTGAATATTATGTCACTTAATCTTATCTGGTTTTGTTCAATTATTGTTTCAATGCGTTCACAAAACATCAAACGACGCTGGTAGTCTTGTTCGCTAAGCTGTTGCAAACACACGATTTTGAATGACTTCATTCTCAAATCCAACGTGATTATTTTCCGAATGCTCTCCCGTTTGATTCCTGTCACAGCTGATAGTCGTCTCACAGATTTGTTGTTGTCCGTTTCAAGCTGATTTGCGACTGAATCAATGTTTTCAGCGGTTCGCACACCTTTGCTGCGCCCAGAGTTGCCTTTATGCATGTTCTTGATTGAGCCGTGATGTTTCCATTTTGCGAAAATCCTGCGAATCGTTTTAGGATCTATGGTCCTTTGCTGACCGTATTGTCGTCTGAAAGACCGTTGAGTGGCAACTACCGAGCCATGTTTGATCATCTCTTCTGCGATGAAAACACGTTGCATGTCCGACAAATAACCCATGATTGTGGTGGATAAAACTGTCATTTTTTTATAAGTACTGATTTCGTATCCAGGATATCGAAAAAATTAAATAAAACTTTTAAATATTCTTTTTCGAAAGCTTTTTATTTCATTTGTGAAGCTGCAATAATGACTGAGTAATAAGCGATTAAAAACAGGGACAATTTTTGTGGTCACACGGTATAATTTTTGTCATCTCGCCTTCTCCCTTCATTCCCTGACGAAATGTACTTCTGAATACACGAAAGGCCTTGGAATCATTTTTCTTTTTCTTGTGGATTTGCATCATTCACTCATTTCACATGTTTAATTGTGAAATTCACCCCCATATATATATATATATATATATGCATATATAACTGCAATGACCGCGCAGTATATAAATGAATAGAAACGACATAAGTGTTAAGGAACGTTTCTGCACACGAGGAGGAGAGATAACGAATAATGAAAAATGAGGCGAACCGCCCGGGAATCGAACCCAGGGCCTTCCAATTGCCGGTCGGACGCTCTACCATTATGCTACGGACCTCACTCAATCACAAATCGAAATTCTCCCACATAGGGCAGAAACCAATACCCTGAGAGGGCACCCTCGCAAATCGTGAATATGCGCATATAACTGCAATGACCGCGCAGTATATAAATGAATAGAAACGACATAAGTGTTAAGGAACGTTTCTGCAGTTATATGCGCATATTCACGATTTGCGAGGGTGCCCTCTCAGGGTATTGGTTTCTGCCCTATGTGGGAGAATTTCGATTTGTGATTGAGTGAGGTCCGTAGCATAATGGTAGAGCGTCCGACCGGCAATTGGAAGGCCCTGGGTTCGATTCCCGGGCGGTTCGCCTCATTTTTCATTATTCGTTATCTCTCCTCCTCGTGTGCAGAAACGTTCCTTAACACTTATGTCGTTTCTATTCATTTATATACTGCGCGGTCATTGCAGTTATATGCGCATATTCACGATTTGCGAGGGTGCCCTCTCAGGGTATTGGTTTCTGCCCTATGTGGGAGAATTTCGATTTGTGATTGAGTGAGGTCCGTAGCATAATGGTAGAGCGTCCGACCGGCAATTGGAAGGCCCTGGGTTCGATTCCCGGGCGGTTCGCCTCATTTTTCATTATTCGTTATCTCTCCTCCTCGTGTGCAGAAACGTTCCTTAACACTTATGTCGTTTCTATTCATTTATATACTGCGCGGTCATTGCAGTTATATGCGCATATTCACGATTTGCGAGGGTGCCCTCTCAGGGTATTGGTTTCTGCCCTATGTGGGAGAATTTCGATTTGTGATTGAGTGAGGTCCGTAGCATAATGGTAGAGCGTCCGACCGGCAATTGGAAGGCCCTGGGTTCGATTCCCGGGCGGTTCGCCTCATTTTTCATTATTCGTTATCTCTCCTCCTCGTGTGCAGAAACGTTCCTTAACACTTATGTCGTTTCTATTCATATATATATATATATAATGAATTGCAAGTTGTACGTGTTATTTCCTGGTAGAATTTTGATGCTTATTGGTCACTTGAAAGTTTTATCAAGTTGATGCTATTTTAAAGTAGTGTAACTTAATGTTTACTTTATTTGATTTACTTTAAGTATTTATTATTTATGAAAACTGATTCGTATCCATAGAATAAATATATAATTTATTTCGTGAATTGTGTTTGAAACTTTGAACTTAAGAACGCTTTCTATGAGTTAATCCTTGCTCGTTGCAGAAAAATAACCGTGATAAAGTTTACATCCTCTTAAGAGTAGAGTGCCAGAGAGTGCCAGGCATGGCGACCGGAGGGCTTCTTTGGCTCTATACTTTGAAGTGAGTTTTAATTAAAAGCTCATCCCGCGCTCATGGTCTTAAAAACTGTTTCCTGCATTGCATTACCCTTGTCTGAGGGGGCATCCGACCCAAAGGGCATGGGGTGCCATCTACCCTCAATTGAAAGGGATGAACGCGTGCCAAGCTATTATAAGATGTCGTTGCAAAATGATGCCACTGACAGTTTAACTACACTACTTAAAACTATTATTGTTGTTGCTGTGAACATATTAAGAAACTTCATGTCATCTAATATATATATATATATATATATATATATATATATATATATATATATATATATATATATATATATACTGTGTGTATGTTAATTTTGTATATATTTCTTTTGAATGGCGTGTGTTTATTGAATCTTTATATATATATATATATATATATATATATATATATATATATATATATATATATATATATATATATATATATGCACCTTTGGTTAGCTTCCGGCCGAATTGTTCATTCTGACGAAGGTCAAGGTTTTCACTCCACCTTAGACCCGCAGTTTAACGTGTAATCCGAACCACGCCCCACCAGCATCCCAGCGTCTTAACCACTACGCCACCTAGGGTACCCATTTATCTACCAACCACTTTCTTTATTGTGTGGAAGGATGAACAACTGGGTTTTGCTGCGCGCCGGCTGCCGTCACCGGGTCTCAATCCCAGGGCCGATGGATTCTTAGTCAGCGATGCTAACTACTTCACCACCGAGGCGCATATATGTATATTACACACAGTGTGTATATATATATATATATATATATATATATATAGACTACTGTGCACGTTATTTATACTTTATATTTGTATTTGACATTTTCTTTATTGGAGCGAACTATATTTTGGCACTTGTTAACCCAGTTTGATTTTCATATATATATATATATATATATATATATATATATATATATATGATACACACAGACCGTGCATGGAACAAGGAACTCTTCTGGGATAATTAAATCCACTATAGTCCGAATAAGTAATGGTAAATGACAAATACCATAGTTTTTCTTTTTCATGATGCAAGCCCGACGTGGGCAACGGGTCTCTCGCAAAGAGGTCCCATAAATATAGCTTCCCTCACCCCTTTTTCTTTGATTTATTCAATCCGACGTGAATGCAACGAGTCTTTTACTTATATTGAGGTTCTAAATGTAGTGGGGCTAGGCTGCTTTAAACCCTAGATCCATGTCCCAAAGCTGGATCCTGTCTGCTTTGCAGATAGCTGGTGAGGGAAGCTATATTTATGGGACCTCTTTGCGAGAGACCCGTTGGCCACGTCGGGCTTGCATCATGAAAAAAAAAACTATGGTATTTGTCATTTACCATTACTTATTCGGACTATAGTGGATTTAATTATCCCAGAAGAGTTCCTTGTTCCATGCACGGTCTGTGTGTATCATAAAAAACTCAGGGAACCATTCTGAGTTCATTCCCATATATATATATATATATATATATATATATATATATATATATATATATATATATATATGTTATAATGTTTCAGACCAACAAAGACCCTAGGATCCACTCATGGCTGGTCTACCTAACTGTGTTCGTAATTGTGTATTGTGTATGTCCTCCGTGGTGGCGGAGGGGACCTATAATTTTACGTGGGTTCCGAACCACAAGAACATAAGAAATTTATGTAACAACTACCTGTACATTGGCAACGACCAATTTTTGCAAAACTAAATAATTATCAATTTAAAACTAATTAATTATCGATTTAAAACTAATTAATTATCGATTTAAAACTAAAGATAGAATCTCTGGATCCAGAGGATCAAGTCATAATAGACTACTATCCACAAATATGTTACACTCTATATCTATTTATAACCAACATGCAAATATATCAGATCCAAAGAATCCAATTTCATTACGGTATCCATCAATACTAGTACCTTGCCAACGAAAAATAAGTCACGGTCCATATCGATTGCGGACCAAGTCAAAATTTACATATACATTACAATATATATACTTAGGAGGAAAAGTGTAGGTATGGCTGTAAAGACTGTATAGTAATGTAGAATGTGTGTGCACCCATTTTGGGTCTCCCATTTCAAGGTGTTTGTGGGGCAAGTGAAGATCATGAGTTTTTCAATACCTCACAGTACTATGGGGGGCACCGCTCGGCAGAGGAATCTCTTTAAATGGGGTGTGTAAGGACAGAGAGTATCCCCTAACCCAAGATGCTGCCTCCCTATATCCCACAACACTTGCGTTGAGCTGTGGGATCTATCACCACAAAGCCTTAATTTTACTACCTTAAACTATACCCAATCTATCAACATATGCGTCTAATCGATTTTTAAACATGTTTATAGACGTGCTACTAATTACTTCTACCGGCAAACAATTCCAGCTATTTACTATTCTATGCGTAAAAAAGTTTTTGGCAACTGCTGTCTCGAACCTTCTACTTGTCAACTTAACCCGTTATTTCTAGTCCTATTATATTGAGATATTTCGAAAAAGCTATCTCTATCTACGTTATCGAACCCATTCATAATTTTGAAAACCTGGATTAGATCACCTCTTAGCCTCCTAGTCTCGAGTGTAGTCAATTTTAACTCCTTAAGCCTATCCTCGTACGACTTTGACCTAAGTGACGGAATCATCTTAGTTGCTCGTCTTTGAACTCTTTCGATTTTGTCTATATATTTATTTATATGTGTACCCGACCCGTACATGTAAAAAGAATCATAACCTCGACTAATTAAACATTAATTTATACTAAAACAATGAAAGTATTAGATGGAAGACCGTGTAAAAAGAGCAGACCTATTTTTAGGCTCAATTTTACATTATTTATTAAGAACAATACTCGTACTCGGTCGATTACTCGGGGTCAGGGTCGGGGGTTTAATAATTATATCTTACTGATGTGCCACCCTGTATATACTCGTATACAGTATATAGATTTATATGCTGTAGATTCTGCGTTGGTTAGTAACTCGGAGAACTAATATTTTTTAGTTTTTAAATTTTTAATCACTCGCGCTTTCATTAAGGTAGGTTGGTGGTGGTGGGGGGGGGGGGGGGGGTCCATTAAAAAATTTAAAGCGAGCGGTTCTTTACCCAATACAATGATGATTATTTCGAATTTTACTCGCATTAGGATTTTAATAAAAAAGTCTACATTCAAATAATTGATGATATTGTACCCAGGTTTTACCACCCAGTTATTCGTTTTAGGTTATGTTAGGTTAACCTAACTTCACTTTACCTAGTTTAACTTAACCTAACCTCAAAAAAATAATTGGGAGATAAAAATCGTGGATTGTAGATTTTTATATTAATTTTTTGAGATTTTTATCATCGTACAAAGATGAAACGAAATCCGAGTAAAATGGAAATCTCTACTTTTAGTTTACGATCATCCTCCAATCATACAATGTGTATCTTCTTTATATATATATATATATATATATATATATATATATATATATATATATATATATATATGAATTATTTATTTACTTATTACGCACTATGACTGTACATGATTGTACAATCACAAACTAAAAGCTACTTTTCCAAGATAATTAAATAAGTATGTGAACTATTAGTTAGGCTACTCACTAACTAGTACTACCTACTTACCCCAAAAAAAATTTTGATTAATTTTGCATGAATCTTTGTCTAATTTCCCTTCTAACAAGTAGATGAGAGCGAGTCAAGTTGACCATAAAGTAGTCGATTACGCTCGAACGATTCACACCATTATTTACATTATACATAATAATGAAATGCGGACATGTCAACCCTTATGGATGATTTTCGTCGTAGTCAATGTCGTAACACCGCTTCCCGTTAATCGGCGAAGTTAAACGACATTGGGTCTGGGTAGCAGTTGGATGGGAGACCGTCCTCCGCGTCCAGATTATGTAGCGACCTGTGGTTCGGAAAGCTGTAGGTACCCTCCGTCATATGACTTTAGATGTTGCGAAGGAGCAGTGGCGTATCAAGGGAGGGGCGACCGCCCCGAGCGGCACTTCCCGAGGGGCGGCAAATTACTGTCAGGCGGGCGCAGTATGCAAAATTTTGGGTTTTTATGTTTTAAAATGCAGGAATCCTTCGTTGATTTTATTAAATTAGAGGGGAAGACTGCTGAGGCAGTTACTGATCTCATTGTCACTAAGCTCCGTGAGGATGGGCTGGATATCCAGAATTGTTATGGTCAAGGGTATGACAATGCTGCTGCGATGGCAGGTATTCATCTTGGAGTTCAACGCAGAATTCTTGATGTTAGCAAACACGCTGTTTTCATTCCTTGCAATAACCACTCGCTGAACTTGGCTGGAGTTCATGCCGCGGGACTGAGTCCTAATACTGTAACTTTCTTTGGAACAATTGAACGAATTTTCGTCTACTTTTCTTCCTCTACTCATCGTTGGGATGTCTCAACAAAACATTCCAAAATCACTGTCAAGCGAGTCTCTGATACGCGGTGGAATGCTAAGTATGATGCTGTTTCTAGTCTTAAGAAGAACTTGACTCACGTTGTCAGTGCCTTGGAAGAACTGAGTGAAGGGGTCTCCGAAAATCTGGACACAAAGGGCGATGCTGAAGCTCTGTTGACCTCCATCATGTCATACACATTCATTGTGTACTTATTTTTCTGGGATCCAGTGCTGAAAGAAATCAATGATGCTCAGCTATATTTTCAAAGAAAGGGACTTGCTTTGGACCAGTGTGCATTAAAAATGAACTCTTTATCCGTGTTTTTAACTAATGAACGAGAGGCAGTAGTATCAAACGCTGCAGATGCCGCCGAAGAGTTCTGTAATGAAATTGATATCAGTATAGACCGCAGAGTCAGGAGACGGAGAAGAATGCCTGGAGAGCAAGCTCGTGATGCTGGATTGACCGTGCAAGATGATGTACGCAGAGAATTTTTTGAAATCATGGATCGTTTATTAGCAGAAATTGAAAAACGCACAGTTTGTCTTAAAAACATGAATGATCGCTTTGAATTTCTGTCTCCTTCGTACCTTTTGAATCAGTCCAAAGATGAAGAAATTAATACCAAGGTCAATAATTTTTCTTCCATCTACAATTACATTAATCCAGGAAGTCTACTGGAAGAAATAAAGCGTTTGCGCAGACATTTGCTCAGTTTCGAAAGCATAAGCGTCGACGATAATCCAAAGAACTGGGATATGTTAAAACTACTTCAGTGGATCGTTAAATGGGATCTAGTGGAATCTTTGCCTCATATAAAAATTGCCCTCCGGATCTGTCTAACTACATGCATGTCCGTGGCAAGTTGCGAACGAAGTTTCTCGAAACTGAAACTTATAAAAACTTACCTCAGGTCAACTATAAGTCAATCTAGACTGAGCAATTTGGCGATTATTTCAATTGAACGCGAAGTTGCAGAGACAATGGACATAGAAAAAATCATTCATGAATTTTCTGTTATGAAAGTCCAAAAATTTAACTAGGCATTATACATTATATAGTTATTGTTAAAATTATGTAGTATATTATGTACGGTACATTATGTAGTATTGTTAAAATTGAAGTTGCTTTATTTAAGTTTTTCTTCCAATAAAAGTTTTGTTTAGAAGTGTATTTTTGTAAAGGAATTGTTTTTAAAATTGAAAATTGTTGCAGGGGGGGGCGGCGTGGGCATTTTCGCCCCGAGCGGCAAAAAGTATTGGTACGCCTCTGCGAAGGAGGTTAAGCAACCAACCCCAATCATTATTATTCCTGAGACTCGCGGATTTTGTCTCAAACTCCCTTATGTGGGATATGTTTCCAGTTATCAAAATTAGGCACAAGCAAAATCAAGCAAAATCTCACGGATTTTAGTACTTCAAAGTTGACGTCTCTGTAAATGGTATTAAAAAAGTTAACTTTATTTTGAATTTAGTTTCAAATATGTCAAATACAAATGAATATTTTTACTTCATATTCCTTTAAATTAACGCAATCACCACTAAAAGTTTTAGGCCCCCCCCCCCGCAAAAAAATAATATATATATATATATAATTATATATATATAAACTATATACCTTACCTTACCTTACAACCTTACAAAGGTTCCGCGTGATGATTCATCATTTCGCGAAGGTCAAGCTTGTCGCCCCTCCTCTCGAGTTGGCCTGGTTAAGTAGTGAGTTGGTTTCTTGTGCTCTCTACCTCCCCGGCTCATCGGGGATTGTTCTGAGCCAGGCGTCTAGTCTTCTTTTGAAGATGTCCACTGCAACTCCTCCCCTCGTGTTTCTTTGGTCTTTGGGCAGCTGATTAAACAGTTTTGGTCCTCTCACCACAAAATTATTTTCTTTTAAGGTTAAGGATGTTCACTGTCTCGCCTTCAATTTGGGAATACGACACAATCTACCGTTTCTACTTTCCACTGTTGTTTGGGGAGTTATGGGGTTTAGAGTAAGATTAGAGACCAGTTTCTCCATTATTTTCCAAGTGTAAATAATGGTGTATCTCTCTCTTTTCCTTTCCAGTGAATATAGGTCTAGTTCGCGTAACCTTTCCCAGTAATTTAGTTCTTTGCACTCGTTGATCTTGGCTGTGAAGCTTCTCTGAACCCCTTCCAGCTGTCTAATGTCTTCTTTTTTATATGGGGATGTTAGGACCGAGCAGTATTCCAATTTGGGTGTGATCAGGGTTTTCAGTAGAGGAATCATTACATTCCTATCCCTTCGTTTAAAGGTTTTCAATATCTGTCCCGTTATTCTCTTTGCTCTGTTTACTGCTATCTTATTTTGTGTTTCAAATTTCGCATCATCTGTCATTATAACTCCTAAATCTTTTGCTCTGGAATTTCTCTGAACTTCCTGTCCATTTGGGGTATAATATTCCATGGATTTTAGGTCTTCTCTTTTTCCGTACCGTAATAGCTGAAATTTCTCGGTGTTAAACTTCATATTGTTGTTTTCCGTCCACTTGTAGATTCTGTTTATGTCGGTTTGTAGAGATCCTATATCTTCTGGGTTTCTTATTTTTCTACTGATCTCTATGTCATCTGCAAAGGATAACGTCTTCATCTAACGTCCTCATCTGTGTCAGTTAGCATGATTATGAAGAGTTATGGAGCTAATACTATTCCTTGTGGTACTGAGCTGAGGACCTCTGATTCTGATGAAGATTCTCCTTGTACTGTAACGACTTGCCGCCGCTCACTAAGGAAATTATATATCGATTTCCTTACTTTTCCTGTTATTCCCAAATATTTCAGTTTATGTATTATGATTCCATTAGTTGTGTTCCATTAGTTGTGATAGGCATGATCTGCCTGACCGAAACCCCATGTTGGTTATCATTTAATTTTTTCTGAGTTTCCAACAAGTCAGATTTTCTGTCTAACTATTCTTTCAAATATTTTAGTGAGATGAGATGTAAGCGACACTGGCCTATAGTTTTTGGCCTCAGATTTTATATATAACATTTATATTATGTAAACCAAGTTTCTTCTGGGTCGAGTTTTTTTTAATTGCCAAGCTTGGTGTGTGTGTGTGTGTGTGTGTGTGTGTGTGTGTGTGTGTGTGTGTGTGTTTAAAGAGTAGAGAACATACGCTAAGAAATATTGTGTGAAGGGAATAAATTTTGCTTTACTGAATAAATATTGAGTTTTTAGAAAAATTGTCGATTGAATGGATAATGAAGGGATTGTTTGAAGAAAATAAGTAAAGATTGAATTTATCTCAAGTACAAATACGCGTGTGTTTGATGAATTTACTATTATTATTAGAAGCTAAGTGTACGTTCGGTGTTTAAATTCGCCTGTAAGTCCGTGCGATGCATTAACGATGTTTTATCATTACTTTCGTGTTGAGTGCCTCTTTGTGTTCGATCGCTTTCTCTTTTCTTTATGATTGATGTTCCGAAGCGTGATTGATCCTCTTCATGCAAAATCGATCACAAAGACGAGGAGACCGAAATATCCCGAGTTGAAGTTTAAACAAACATTCGTTCCTTCACTGGGCAATTGCTTCCAATAAATAGCCTCTTGTTTGTCGACCGCGATCTTTTATCTCTTGAAAATAATTTGCACACGTCCATTTCTACACCCGAAATACATGCATACAGTGGTGCTGGATACAAAATGGAGGATATATATATATATATGTGTGTGTGTGTGTGTGTGTGTGTGTGTGCAGAGTTGGAAACGGGTCACCAAGTTTGACCCGTGACCCACTTGACCCGGCATACCTGCTGACCTAAACAATACCTTGACCAAAACGTTTTTCAAAATACAGTACATCATAAAGTAAACTTTGTTTCAAAATACAAAATCTATATTTTGATACACAAATACAAGCTGACTCCTACCGGTAAGCTATGACAAACTGATATGTACACTATTACTTCAAGCTGTTGACACGCAAAAACTTATGAATTTTTAAAATTTGACTGGAAATTTGTTCCCACCTAATCACAGCATTGATCCGCTCCCAAGTCAGGCGGATCAACCTCAGGACCCGTGACCCACCTCGACCCGTTTTGAATTCGCTCCCAAGTGACCAGTTACCCGTTTCCAACTGTGAGAGAGAGAGAGAGAGAGAGAATTAATTAATTAATTAATTAATTAAACATGCGGCATTACGTTTTGTTCTGGAGCCTCATTTTATTATTCGACCATTTATTATCTATACTTGGACTTCACCTCGTTAAAAAAGGCTCGAATTAGCATTTTTCTGACCTTAATGAAGTATTTCCCTTCATTTAACTATATAACATTTAGTTAATTTAACTGGGTTGACCCGCGTGTGGGGCGGTGTGATGAGTGATAAACTGTTGTATCGGACTACATCTTTGCCGCTCCCTGTTTCGACGCCTTTCTAATCTGAAAATGCATCGAAAAAAAGTTTAGCCCCTGTTCCCTGTTACAGTTTTACAGAATAAAATTTAATGTGAGCACGAGTTCAAAGCTATATATATATATAGGAACGGCAACAGATCTTAACACGAATGCGGATGGCTGAATGTTGTGTGAAAGACATTTTTGATTTATTAATGTTGGGAGAGCTTAATCTGGTTAAATTCATCTTTTGAAACTTTTTGAAAAACTTGCTCGATCGTCCTCATCCGCATTTATCGATCTTCACTCGAAACGAATGACATTTGCATCATTTATTGGCAGACGTTTCTCGCGAATGTTTCTCTTTACCGAAAGAGAACCAGAATAGTTTTTGGATCTTGGTACGAAGCCCATCGTATCAAGGCCGACGCGTATGGACGAGATATCTGTCTGTTCTTTATGGTGTTCCGTGGCACAGTAAGGAATGCGCAAATAAGGGTTTTGTTGAAAACCCATAAAATAAATAAAACGAGAGAGAGAGAGTTACAAGGAAAAGGAGTACCTCAAAAGGCCTTGCGGCCCATACCGAAGAGGTACCAATGGCAACGGGTGCCAGGGAAAATTTTCTACACCCTCAAATAGTGTGCAAGATTTGGTCTAACCTTTTCTTGAACTGATCCACAGAGGAACTGTTCACAACTTCTGAAGGTAACCTGTTCCACGTGTCACAGATCTTATACGTAAAGTAATTCCCACACACACTAGTCCTAAACCGTTTCATATCCAACTTCCAACCATTGTTGCGAGTTGCGTTATCATTTAAACTAAACATGCTTCTAAAATCGACATCTTTGAACCCGCGTCACGTAAGCGTCGATTGTAGCCCATATGCCTAATGGAAGGGATTAACTTTGTGGCATTCTTCATCCGGTTTTCAATCCACCTACCTACTTCCCCACCAATACCCAGCGCGCGCACTTTGGCCATTAGCCGGCGGTGAGGTACCTTATCAAAGGCTTTCTGAAAGTCGAGATAAAGTATATCAATCGCCCTACTCTTATCATACTCACTCAACATGACGTGGAAAAACTCGAGCAAGTTGGTGAGACACGACCTATGCCGTCTAAACCCATGTTGGAGTCCCCAAGTAGCTTGTAGGAATCCAAATGGTCAACAATCCTACCCGCTTTTATCCCCTCTAATTATTTACCTACAACTGAAGTGAAATGGTGTTATTTATAGAGGTTCCAAAGCCTCTCTTCCCATGCATGAGGTAGCAGTAGGGTCCTTCCTATTCGTAAGAGTAGAGAAAAAGACTTAATACTAAAAGTTCTTTTTTTTTGTTTTTGCAGTCAGAGGAGAGCATCCTTAACTTAAGCTAAAAGGACAGGGTAGGGATGGGAAGGGGTCCTAGTAACCCACGGGACAGGTTTGTACAACAGACTTCACCCGCACTCCCGAAAGAGAGAGAACCTAAAGGAATTGGCAGCCAATTTCTCTAGAATCCCACGACTCGGGACCGGAGGGCTGTCACACCCCAAGTATAAAGTTTACAATACCCAGAGAGAGAGAGAGAGAGTTACAAGTAGTTACAAGGAAAAGAAGTACATCAAAAGGCCTTGCGGCCCATACCGAGGAGGTACCAATGACAACGGGTGCCAGGGAAAATTTTCTACACACTCAAATAGTGTGCAAGATTTGGTCTAACCTTTTCTTGAAATGATCCACAGAGGAACTGTTCACAACTTCTGAAGGTAAACTGTTCCACGTGTCACAGATATTCGTAAAGTAATTCCCACACACACTAGTCCTAAACCGTTTCAAATCCAACTTCCAACCATTGTTGCGAGTTGGGTTATCATTTAAACTAAACATGCTTTTAAAATCGACATCGTTGAACCCGCGTAAGAGCTTGAAAACCTCGATCAGTTGACCGCGCAGCCTCCGAGTTTCCAGCGTAAACAAGTTCAGGGCGCGTAACCGTCGATTGTAGTCCATATGCCTAACGGAAGGGATTAACTTTGTGGCCCTCGCCTGCACTCGCTCCAGCCTCTCAATGTCTTTCCTGAGGATGGGCGACCAGAACTGCACTGCATACTCCAGGTGCGGCCGAACCAGGGAATTGTACAGAGAGAGCACAATCTCCTTGTTCCGAAACTGAAATTGCCTCCTGATATAACCCAACAGCTTCTGGGCTTTCTTTTCCACCTCTACGCACTGTTTGGTAAACTTAAGGTCGCTGCTGATTAGCACACCCAAGTCCTTTTCCAAATCAGTCGTCTCGATATTGTTCCCCAACATCGAGTAGTCCGACTTGGGATTGGCGTAGCCAATGTGCATCACTTTGCATTTACCCAAGTTAAACGGCATTTGCCACTTTTCGGACCACTCTCCTATCCTACCTAATTCCGCACGCAGTTCCTCGATCGCTTCAGGCGTCCTAACATTGGCCCCAAGCTTGGTGTCATCAGCGAATTTGGCGATCCGACTGACGATGCCACCGTCTATATCATTTATGTAAACGATAAACAACAGTGGCCCCAAAACGGAACCATCAGGAACCCCACTAGTGACCGAGGCCCAACCCGAACTAACCCCTTTAATTACAACCCTCTGCCGCCTATTCTTCAGCCAGTTTTCAATCCACCTACCTATTTCCCCACCGATACCCAGCGCGCGCACTTTCGCCATTAGCCGGCGGTGAGGTACCTTATCAAAGGCTTTCTGAAAGTCGAGATAAAGTATATCAATCGCCCTACTCTTATCGTACTCACTCAACATGACGTGGAAAAACTCGAGCAAGTTGGTGAGACACGACCTATGCCGTCTAAACCCATGTTGGGAGTCCCCAAGCAGCTTCTAGGAATCCAAATGGTCAACGATCCTATCCGCTATTATCCCCTCTAATAATTTACCTACAACTGAAGTGAGACTACTGGGACGATAGTTCCCTGGACTTTCGTGATCCCCTTTCTTAAAGATAGGGGTCGCGTTGGCTTCCCTCCAGTCACCAGGCACATGGCCCGTCTCCAACGATTTGTTGAAGACTGTAGCCAGGTGTGGAGCCACCTGGTCGCGCACTTCTCGCAACACTCTGGGGAGAAACTGGTCTGGCCCAGGAGCCTTAAACGCGCTCAGTTTGTCTATTCTATCGGCAACGACTGTCGCGGCACATCGAACACTATCCAGCCAGCACCTTCGTGCCTCATGCCTGTCTCGGGGATGATGCGGGTGTCCTCCCTGGTGAACACTCCCGCAAAGTACTCATTAAGAACTCCTTAGGGTTCCCCTTGCAGAGAGAGAGAGAGAGAGAGAGAGAGGTACTCGTAGTTAAAGATTTTTCCCTGTTCACTGACGGCTTTTACATTTTATACGCGAACACTGTATCTCAAAATAAAATACAGCGCAGGGTTCGCTCAACGAGTATGACTCGACACTTTTTCTTCTCTTTAATGAAATAAAACTTATACCATCGTAAGTAGGACGTTAGTAAAATTGGGGAGAAGTTTTAAAACATAAATGTAAATAACCGTAGCTTATTTACATATAGTTCAATGATGAAAAAAGATAGAAAGTATAATAATAATAATATTTAGATAGAGTTAAATGAAACAGTATAATAGTGATAGAATTGAAAGATAGTTGTAAATAAAAGAACCCGGGGGTTCACAACAAATCTCTTTCTATTATTATTATTATTATTATTATTATTATTATGATTATGTAATTGTCTGATGTTTCATTTTTTTTCATTGTATTTTGGCATTCAAACCATTTATGTACTTATATCGGTCTTCATTTTGTTAATAGTTAATCAAGTCATATGTTGCTTTGTTTTACTTTTTCTAGAACGTTGTGATCATAATGTTTTAGATAATTTCTAAAATAGTTTTAATTTACAGTCGTATTTTATAGAAAAACTATTTGGTTTTACGCGTACATTGCAATCTGATTTACTTCTATTTCACTAATGACTACTCTTAAACATCCTTTTTATATTTCGCTCTCCCTCTCGAGGAATTTGGAGTTTGTTTAGAATTTCAAGAGCAACTACTTCTCCTTCTCCTTCTCTTATTCCAAGAGTCAGTAGCACGTTGATGAAGGACTCCAGTAATTGGTTCCAATTTGGCGATTACGCGCAAATTAGTTTGTTTCATTTTATTTATTTGGCTTTTCTCACCAATATACAAAATGGCTTTATTTTGTACCTTCTGCAGTTCCTTCATCTTTGCCTTGCTTATCAAGCGCGATGCGATGGTACTGTCCGATACGAGGGGACTGACTGACTGACTGACTGAGCCAAGTATAATTAATTTTCTTTTGTTTTTAATATTCAACTCCCTAAACACGCGTAACTTTTGTAAGTTTCTTCTTGCCATATGTAGATATACAGTAAGTATAGATGTAACTGAAGCAACAATTTCGGAAGACTGATCACACACCCCTTTCTGTCAAGTTTACCAGAAACTGCTTCAAGTATTAGTTTCAATAACCAATCAAGCCCTAAAGGCTAAAAAAAAAATTGAATGCCGATTAGTTGAGATGCTGGCGTCTATGTCATAGGTCGTCTCGCTAGACTCGCCATTATTTTGGTTCTATGTGCTATGGTTTGCCTTTTACAACTTTGAGGTGGTTCAGCGAATACCAGTGAAAAGTTTTTTCCCAATCTTTAATTCTTCATTAGTCACGTGGAAAGATATAACATTGTTTCTTACATCGCGTCGGGCCATATTGACCCAACGTGACAAATGAAGGGTTAAATATAAATTTTATCTAGAGTTAAATTTTATTTTCCCTTTAATTTTGCCAAAAGGTAATTAAGTTTATTTGTAACGGGTAATTTCGATGGTAGCGACGAAAGAGGAATCAACATCGTATAAATTACAAATATCTACATTACCTCGTTCTTCCCTAGTTAGTTAGGTTCACTTTATTCCCGACGTTGTAGAGATCCTACGTTTTTTTTCAGCTACTAAATAAATAAAGAAATTCTTAAATGTTTTCTAAGCGGAATATTATATTTATATTTGAGGCTTTTTTACATATCGGCGTTTCCCAACTGGGTTGCCGCTAAAGTTCATGAAAATTAAAAAAAAAAAAAGTAATTGGTAATTAAGAAGTTATTGAAGATACAGAAATTTCAACATTCGTAGGAAACTTCAAACCTAATTACGGAGTTGCTCGTACACAACGATTTTATAATTAAATATTTTATTAGATATATAAGGTCACTTTGTTTCCTCTTTAACGGTCTTTTTTCCGAACCGATTTTTTTTTTATTTATACCTACTGTGACCTCCCATTTACGATAATTCATTCGCTCTTTCTCTACACTTATGGCTAGGTACCCCAATACCCCATCTCCATACATATTGCACCGTCCTAAGCATTTTTTTTAATATGTATATTACTTCCCCAATACAGTATATCCATATTTTTTTCCCGTTTACAGCTAATAATAACAGCCGTAGAATTTAATAATAATAATAATAATAATAATGATAATGGATGCCCGGGGATTGTCCGTTTTGTTATGCTTTTGAAACTTTTACGAGATTAATTGCATATAATTTATTATTTACTCGTATATACAGGGTGTCCCATAAGTCCGGTCGCATAGGACAAATTATTTTCATTTAAATTTACAAAAGTAATACATTAGAACGAAAACAAATGTTCAAATTGATGATTTGTTTCGGGGCCGTTTTTTTTTTTGTGCGGGTAGCGTAACACGCAATGGCTAATGTAGAAACGAGTTACACTCCTCAGAAAAAGGCGGAAATTTCCGCCTTTTCGGGAAAAGCCATTGCCATTAGCCATTGCGTGTGATTCTACCCGCAACAAAAAAAAAAGTCCCGAAACGAGACATCAATTTGAACATTTCCTTTAGTTTTAATGTATTACTTTTGTAAATTTAATTTAAAATAATTTTTCCTACGAGATCAGACTTATGGGACACCCTGTCTATGGGACCGTGACAAATGTTGCACAGAAGATGTACTCGTGGTCGGTACCAATCGTGGCTGCAATAAAAGTATGAGACTCGATTCTTCTGGAGATATTTTCATCTTCCGCGTTAAAGCCGCGATACCCATTTGTAATTTTCTCCTATATGCCCCCCCAACCAATGATAATAATATAATGTTATCTTTTACATTATCGTTTTTCCCAAACATAAATTTCGAGTTACCCGCATGAATCGTAAAAAAGTCCATTTCGTACCTGGCCAATCAATCACACCTGCGTATAACAGGCATCTAATTTCTTTACCGACTTTCTTTACTAACGAAGTTTAGTTGGGACGGTCTTCTACCACTCTTTTGTTAGGTAAGAAAGAGAATTTCAAAGTGGATGAAAGTAATATTTAATTCGTCTGTAACTGTCTTCGTGATGGACGTTCTTTGTATTGCAGTTTTCATAACACCACAGTTGGGTTTGCATGTATACGCAAATTCCTTTATGAAAATAGGATCTGTGGGTAAAGGTTTATATATATATATATATATATATATATATATATATATATATATATATATATATATATATATATATATATATATATATATATATATATATATACTAGTCAAAAGTTTAAGTACACCTATTAATTTTCAATGTTTTGCTGCTTAGCTCATGACAAACTTCAAATGTAAACTTAACAGGTACTAGAGATGAATTTGCTTACCTGTCTTTCATATTGTATGCTTCAGTGCATCTGCCCTATGCAGTGTTGTAACACAAACTTCTTCAAAATAGCCTTCAAAATGTGTTAATTTACGTCTAGCATGCAACCTAAAATTAATGCCATTAGCTCTGCACAAAGGTCCAAAAACCAGTTTAAAAGTCTTTACTGGGGTAGTGTGTTTCTTCAGGAGTATGTTAATTAATACATGTGTTCAGTTATTAACATGCGCTGCAGGTCTTTACATACAAAATCCTTGCAGAGGAGCTAACTGTGTAGGTTAAGGTATATTTCTGTTTCAAATGGGTGCCAAAGCTCGGTTAACAACAGAAAAAAAGACAGTCGATTGTAACTTTGGGAAATGAGGGCCAATCACTGAGGCAAATTGCAAAAAAAATTAAAAGTTTCTGTGAATGCGGTTGCTTGTGCCATTAAACGGTACGAAGAAACTGTTCAAAATAAGGGCAGAAAAAGGTCAGGGCGACCAAGAACCACAACAGACTTGGAGGACAAGTATATCCGAGTCACCAGTCTGCGCAACAGACGCCTCACAGCACATGAAATCAAAGCCCAGCTGAACAACTCCAGAAGTACAACAGTTTCAACATCAACTGTTCAGAGAAGGCTAAGAGAGGTAGGATTAAAAGGACGAACTGCAGCAAAGAAACCAAAGCTGAGACTCCAGAACAAAAAGAAAAGGCTAGCCTGGGCAAAAAACAAAAACAAAAATGGACTGTTGAGCAGTGGAAATTTGTCCTTTGGACTGACGAATCAAAGTTCGAAATTTTTGGATCCAAACGCAGAGTATTTGTGCGGCGCAGAGCGGGTGAAAGAATGACACAGCAGTGTGTTGTGTCAAAATTACCTGAAGCAGAAAGAACTGCAACGTCAGCTCACGGTTATGGAATGGCCAGCACAGTCACCGGATCTGAACCCGATCGAGCTAGTGTGGGATGAACTGGATCGACTCGACGAGTAAAAGCCAAGCAGCCATCCAGTGCTCAGAAGCTCTGGGAACTCTTACAAGAGTGCTGGCAGCAGCTTTCACCAGACTATCTTCTTTCTCTTGTTAAGCGCATGCCTCGAATTTGTTCTGCTGTAATTGCTGCTAGAGGAGGCTATTTTGATGAATCTAAAATTTAGACTTTCCTTTGATAAATTGTCCCGATTTATTGTTATTTAAGTTCCCATGTTTGTACTTATGAATTTGTGTCATGATAACTTAGTTAATAAATAAAAAACTTTAAAGAAAATTTGAAATTTATGAATATTTCAGGGTGTACTTAAACTTTTGACTGGTAGTGTGTGTGTGTACACACACACACACACACACACACATATATATATATGTATACACACACACGAAGGCCACTCAATATATTTTGCCCCCACCTTTTTTTCTTTCCAAGTTTCCTTGTAAGTTCCAAAAATTTGTACACCAGTTGTTATATACCTTTTTTCAATTTTGTATTTTTCCACATAGTCTCCATCCTTTTCTACGGCTTTCCTCCACCTTGAAACAAGGGCCTTTATTCCTTCCTGGTAAAAGTCCGCTGGGTTCCGCTGGAGCCATCTCTTAACCTTCTCAACAACCTCATCGTCACTCTGAACTTTCTTCCACGAATAGCATCCTTCATTGGCTCAAACAAATGGAAGTGTGAAGATGCCAGATCCGGGCTGTATGGAGGGTGGGGTAACACAGTCAAGCGCATTTTTGTGATGGCCTCTCTTGTTTGCAAACTGTTGTGTGGTCTTGCGTTATCGTGCAAAAGAAGGACGTCTTCCAGTTTTCTCTCTGGTCGAACTCGCTTTATACGTCTCTGGAGTCTCTGTAGGGTAGCAATATATGCTTCTGAGTTGATTGTTTGTCCTTCCTTCATAATGTCGACCAGAATCACCCTTTTCATGTCCCAGAAGATGGTGGCCATAACCTTTCCTGCAGAGGGAGCCATTTTGAACTTTTTCTCGCGTGGGGAGTCTGCATGATGCCACTCCATGGATTGACGTTTTGTTTCAGGTTCAAAGTGGTGTACCGAAGTCTCATCCCCAGTCACAATTCGTGAAAGGAAGTCATCCCCTTCTGTCTCGTATCGAACCAACGACTCAGAAGCAATTTCTTT
This sequence comes from Bathynomus jamesi, assembly GCA_023014485.1. Classification (NCBI taxonomy): domain Eukaryota; kingdom Metazoa; phylum Arthropoda; class Malacostraca; order Isopoda; family Cirolanidae; genus Bathynomus; species Bathynomus jamesi. The sequence goes on along the minus strand of JAJOZX010000461.1, from coordinate 277,511 downwards.
TCTTTGGGCTT